>JAJONR010002969.1:0-24309 GCA_029582245.1 Solanum etuberosum
ACTCAAAATCTTTCTCTAAAAAGAGATGTTACTCAAACTGCTCAAAACTCTTTTGGAAATCTCAGTTTCCTTCTCTTTTAAATGTGAAAACATTTACTCTTGGGAATACTTAGTTCCCATATATCATTTTAAAGAAAATGAACTCGACTCTAGTCTTTCTCAACTCATATTATCAAGTCTTAAAACAAATTTAAAAAGGTTTGCAAAAGACTTCTTAGAATAGGGTTCATGCCGAATTATGGACATGAACGACTCAATTCAAGGTTTTCAATAATCATACATAGAACTCAAAGACTCAATGATACTACTCATCTTAAGAATGCTCAACTCAGAGGGTTCATGTTGAATTATGGACATGAACTACTCAACTGAAGGACTCAATGATACTTCTCATCTTAAGATTGCTCGACTCATAGGGTTCATGCGAAATTATGTGCATGAACTACTCAACTCAAGGACCTTCATGGGTAACATGTAGTAGTCCCATGATTAGGAATATAATCTCAAAAGAGTTAGGAACTCAATACTCAAGACTTAGAACTTGACGATGCTACTCCTCTCGAAGACACTCAATGTAGGGAGTTCATGCGGAATTTATGGGCATGAACGACTCGACTCAAGGGTCTAAAGAACATTATGGAACTCATATATACGAATCTTCTCATTCTCATACTTACTCCCTCAAAACTTAGTTCAAATCAATAGTTGATCTCAAAGGATTCACAATTGAACTCAAAGACTTCTTGAACTCTACTCTTAACTCTGTCTTGAATGTGAATTAGGAATTCAAGAGTTATGGTTCATAATACGAAGGATATTGTGATGATAATGTAGACTCATGAATACATTCTCCTCATTCTCATACTCACTTGTTCGAGTCTTTAAACAAGTTATTAGAAGTTGTAGAAGACTCCTCAAAAAGACTCAAAGGGACTTTCTCAAAATGTTCGGAAGAACTCTCAACACTTAACTCTTAACTCTACCTTGAATTTAAATTATGAATTCAAGGTTATGATTCATGTTATGAATGATTTCTAGGTGTTTAGAAGTAGTTTAGAGTGTTTAGAATCAAAGGGGAGTAAATGTACCATTCGAAAGAACTCAGACGGATAAAACGACGGAGAACGTGTGGGGGCAAACGGCCCTGGCGAGGGGCGTGGGGCGCCAGCCCCTAAACTACAGAGAATTATTCTTGGCGTACTGGCTGGCGTGGCGCACCAGCCACCCCTGGCGTATTGGTGGCACGTCACCCCAGGCACCGCCCAGAAAACCCGACGACTTTCTTTGCTCGTTTTCTCACCCTAGTTCGCCTAGATTCGAACGGTTTCTTTCTCAATTACTTGGATTCAATTTCTCGACATCAGTACATACTAATCTACTCAATAAATCCCTCAAAACACTCACTTTCATCTCAAGAAATCATCAAAACCCCTACAGAACAAGATTTAGAAGGAAACTTCAAGAATAGTTGTCAAGAACTTAAATCTTTCAATCTTTATGGACGAATTCGGATATGAAAAATCATGTTTGGCGTGCGGTGAAAGAACCCAACACTATGAAAACTTATATACCTCTTAGTGATCAAACTCATGGCGAAAATCCGCAACAAAACTCAAGAACCTCGACGAACGCCTTGATCCTTTCCTCTTTTCTCTTCTTTTCTCTTCTTGAATTCTCAACTAAAACCCTAGGCGTATATTAGGATTATAAAACTGAACCTAATAGGATTAGACCCTTAAAAGCTTACTAGAAATGAATTCAATCTGATTTGGTAAGGAAAAGACCAAAATACCCCTCACTATTTTCGGGTAACTTTTCTTAACTGGACAACCTAACTTCAAAATGGCATATCTCCCTCATACGAGCTCGAAATTTAGAAAACTCGGTGGCGTTGGAAATATAATTCAAATACATTTTATTAGATATCTTATAGCCCACCTAAATCATCATGTACTAAGAGTTATGTTCGTTTGAATTTGATCCAAAACTCATAACTTAAGCATAACTTGCAAAAATTCAGATTTTGCTATTTCTAATTTAGTTCTTTTGGGAACTCAAGGTGCTACATCTAGTGACATGACCTTACCACTTAAGAAAAATTTAAATTTGCTGGTAAAAACTTACTCACTACGAAGGATGGTTTGAGTCTTAGCTCAAAAATTTTCCGAGGGTGTTACACAAACCATCAGCTTTCTCGAAACTAAGCTTTAATCCTCCTAAGACACTTGAGCCTTCCCTATTCGGATTCTTTCCGCTTGTTCTTGGTCTAAAAACAATCAATTAATGTAAGGATAAATAAACAGGGCCTAATTTACCCGGATAATAATCAATCTATCTATCCATGGCCAAACCCAAGATCCTAATGTTCAATTAGGGCTTTTCCCACCATTAACTTCAGGTCAAACCCCCTCCCCCCCACAATGATAATTACCCAAGAATCTAAGTTCTACAGATCAAAAAAAGGATTAGGAGAGTAATAATCTTACCTTTAGCGCTAGAAGTGGTGGAAAAATGTCAAGAAATTATCCTGGGTCGTCTCTTAGCTCTCAAGAACAAAGGTTTGCAGAAAATAACATTTTTGAAATTTTTACCCGATTTAAGTCACGACTGTCCCGCTACAGCGTCCCCGCCCTAGCGGAACTAACCCCGCCCTGGCGGCTTGCACGGCGACAGAGAGTCAGAATTTGAGTTCCAAACTCCCATTTCACAACACACCTTCAACCCTTGACGTTTAAAAACTACCCGTTCACACTAAGATCAGTTTCGGGAGTTCTACTCGCCTGAATTTGATTCCGTAAAGCCGTACGGGCTCCCTAACGTCTTGGCTATCCACTCATATGATAAAATTCATAATTAACTCTCTCATTCATTACCAGATTTTCCTAGACCTCACCTGACTCAGATTTCATCCAAATCTGGACTAGGCTAGGAATCCCCAAGTCACTACTCAAAAGTATTCTGGCCCAAATTCTTTCCCATTGACTTTTCCATAACGACGGGAACATGTCGTTACAATAGATACCAATTTACCCATCACTCTTCCCCGAGTGATAAACTAGGAGAATTGGCTAAGGCAAGAGTAAAGTAGCACCTGAATCGAATAACTAGGGATACTTGTTTCGCATGTTCTTCTCATTTTCCCAAGTAGATTCCTCAACCGGACGATGCTTCCATTGAACTTTCACAGACTTTATCTCCTTGGTCCTCAGCTTCCATACATCACGATCAAGAATAGCAACCGGTTCCTCCTCATACTGAAGGTCTTTGTCTAACAAAACGGAGTCCCACTTTATGATGTAATCCCCGTCCCCATGATACTTCTTCAACATGGACACATGGAACACAAGGTGGACTCCAGATAGGCTTCACAGTAAAGTCAACCTATAAGCCATTGGCCCTACACAATCAAGAATCTCAAATGGCCCGATGTATCGAGGACTAAGCTTGCCCTTCTTGCCGAATCTCATCACCCCCTTTATGGGTGACACTTTTAGAAGAACTTGCTCACCAGCCTGAAGTGTCATGTCCCTTACCTTACGGTCTGCATACTTTTTCTGTCGACTCTGGACTGCTAGAAGCTTAGCTTGGATGCTTCTCACCTTATCCTGAGCATCTTTCACCAAAGCAACCCCCAAAGGGTTCACATCTCCAGCCTCAAACCAACCAATTGAATACCTACACATCCTCCCATACAATGCCTCAAATGAAGTCATCTCAATACTCGAGTGATAAATATTGTTGTATGTAAACTTAACTAACATCAAAAGCTATTCCTAATAACTATCAAAGTTGATCTTACACACGTCTGCAACATGTTATCAAGGACCTTGACACAATCATCAGGATGAATCCTTTCTCACATAACCATGATAAAATCCTAAATCAATACTCACTACAATTAGAAGTGAACCTGAACTAACCAACACACAATCGATACATGACCTTGACGACTAGATGAATATTAAGATTGTCGGATAACCATAAATACGTATGGTAGCTCTTCTATAAATTCTCATAAGTAAGGTGGTACATGTAGAACCACTAGAATACTTTAACAACTCCAAGACAACACCAAATATGTCATCTGAAATAACCAAGTCTTTCCAATCATCCCACTCAACCAAGAGAACATTGCAGGATCTATACACCTGATCCACCCACAAAAGTGAAAACACACGTGAACATAACTAGTGAATCATACTCGCAACCATCATAAACACTCCGATAATTTACCTTACTCTAAACCAACACCTTTAAATGAAAACCTTTCTTAGGTACTTTAACAATCAACAATAATAAACTTTACGACTCAACCCAGGTGTAAGTCCTTTCAAATGCTCAATACCTGATACAATTGATCATTTCTCACCTTGTAAATTCATACCTTGACAAAATATATCACCACGAATGTAGACTTACAATGAAAAATCTGAATTGTAAATTCAACCGTATAACACAATCCCCTCATCTATCAACATTAGCTTATACCTTGAAGATTTTTATGAATTCATGGATCTTCGATTATCATTGATCGCATCTTCATCGAACTTACAATATCTTTCGCTAAAAATTCAATCGTACTCATTACTAAACTCAAAAACAAAATCAAAAGCACTTGTCATCACACTCGAGGTAATGTCTGTACACTCCTTTCTCAAGTCTTTTTCAATAGTTTTTAACCAATCTGCTGAACCCGTGACACTATTACTATAGCCACATCAAAACAAATGAAATCACGCGTCTCTGAACCCAATTATCTTCCCTTCTGAAGATACCTCTTTAGCCTTTGCAATCCAATAAAATATTCTTGCTCTCGCCTCTCTCTAAAGGTTGTACTACATCCCACTATTTTTTTCTTCATTATGACTCTAGTTCTTTTAAATTCTATTCGAGTGGTGTCCCACCATCTCTTAAAACTTTCCATACAACCACGTTACTCACCAAATATTAGAAAACCGCAACCTTAGATACTCACAAGTCGTAATTACTAAACAAAATTTGCTTAACCAACAATCTTATTATATAGTTTCATCCCATCATAATCCATCATTAACTCTTACTACCATTACACTCGGTTAGCCCTGGCTATCACTACGAAGTCAACCTTTTCATCGACATGACACCTCAAACTCAGGTATACCCATCAAATTCAAAGGACTAACCCAATTTTATACGCACTTTCTTACTAAAATCTTCAATTGCCTTCATCCAAGTATACTCAATGGGACTTTCTTTATCCATAAGCTTGTCATTCCGGTATCAATCCACTCCTTTATGGCTTAAGATAAAATCACCAGTCCTCATACTACCATCCTTCTTCTTAACAAACAAGACAGGAGCACCCCACGAGGGAGCACTAGGATGGATGAAACCTTTATCAAGAAGCTCTTGGATTTGAGCTTTAGCTCTCTCAATTCTGCCGGAGCCATGCGATAGGGAGGGATGGAGATGGGGCGAGTACCCGGTTCCAAGTCAATGCAGAAATCTATATCTCTATCTGGAGGCATACCAGGCAAATCGGTGGGAAACACTTCCTTGAATTCAGACCCTACAGGAATAGACTCAATAGAGAGAGACTCAACATCAACATCCCGAATAGGAGCCAAATAAGCCATACACCCCTGCCCCACCAGTTTCCTAGCTCGAATGGAAGATATGACCTTAGCTGGCTTAGACTTGTACACCCCTTCCCACTCTAACTTTTCCCTACCGGGATCTCTATAGTCACAAATTTAGTATTACAATTAAGAACGACATAATAGGGGGACAACCAAGTCACGCCTAAGATTATATCAAAGTCAGTCATATCCAGAATGAACAAATCAGCCCAAGTCTGAAAACCCATAAACAGAACAGGACAATCACGATACACATGTGTGACTATGACAAACTCTCCAATTGGGGTAGAAACATGGATGGGGGCATCAAGTACATCGCAAATCGCATCAAATCCCAAGGCAAACTAAACTGACACATATGAACAAGTAGAACTCGGATCAAACAAAACAGTAGCCATCCGGTCACCGATAATAATAGTACCTGTGATCACTGCATCATACGCCTCAGCCTTGGTCTTGCCCGGAAAGGCATAAAACTGAGCCCTGTCATCTTGACGGGCAACCTCCTTGCCTGACTGCACTGCTCTCCTACCTGCATTACCATTTCCCTGGCCTCCATGACCTCGCTGATTTCCTCCTCGCCCATCTTGTAACGTCCTTTGCCATTACTACCGCTGCCCGCTAGTACCACTGCTCTGGTCTGCTGCGGCACGGGGTCAGACATGCGTGGATGGGGATAATTTCTCCTCATATGTCCAGGTTCTCCACAATTGTAACACACTTAATAACTTAACCAAGTAAGCATCGCTGCTATTGGAGTAGTCGTATCATGACCCTCTTTGATATACACTCAATCTAGGAAATCGTAGTAGAGATTCTAACCTTAATTGTCGCAACATAATTTCATCATTCGCTAAAAAACCCATACATGTTATGAAAATTTTACTAGCTGCATTTCTCAAAGTAATGATGTTCATTATCTAGCCGTCTCTTACGAAACTTCTTAAATGTTATCACCTTGGCAAAGTCATCTGGCTTCACCCTCTCTACCCCTTATCCCTCAAAGTACGAGATATATACTTCTCTATGAAGAAGCTAGGAAATCCTTCCCAAGTCATAGGTAGTGCGCTTACTAATCAGCACTCAACATGAGACCACCACCACATTTTGGCGTCTCTCTTGAACTGGTATATCATAAACTCAACACCAAATCACTCTACCTTATCTATATTATGAAGCAGCTCATGACAATCAACAAGAAAATCATAAGAATCTTCAGATTCAGTACCCATGAAGAATGAAGGTTTCAACCTTAAGAACACAATAAAAACCTCATGTTTGTCTCTAGTCATTACATGCCCACAGTGAGTCAGGGAAACATACCTATTTCCAAGGACACATTTTCTATTGTTGGTGTTGTTGTTTTCACTTTTACAACTCAATTACTAACCAGATGCGAAATAGAGTGAAGAAATTTAGATACCAATTTGTATCACCTAGATACTAATTGGATTCAAGTCATAGCATGAAAGGAGTAGAAAAAAAATGAGTTTTTCCTAAAGTCCTATAGCCTCTCGAAGAAAAGTACAGACGTCTCCGTACCGTTCCGTAAGACTCTACTAGACTCGTTTTGGTACAATGAGATCAACGAACCTAGGGCTCTGATACCAACTTTGTCACGACCTAGTCCGTCATGATTGGCACCCACCCTAACCCTCCGGTAGGAGAACCATTATTACAACCCGACTAAGCAACTTAACGGAAAACTAAGCATTTAAAGAAACGGAAGCAGGTTTAAATGACAATAAAAATGGAGTTCCCAGCGGAAGTTTAACCCCTAGAACCTGAAAGTCATTGTACCAAAACTCTAAATTCAACAAGTCTAAGAAAAAGGGGTACAACCCCAACCAAACATAAGAAATATCTAAAACATTAGTCTGAGTCCGAAGAGAATGGACTAAATAAAAATGAAGGATACATGGCAGCCTGAAAGAACTGGCTCACCCTCGAATCCGGTCTCGATCAATTATCTCCTAGCTGAGGTCTATCAGTAACCGCCTGAAGATGCCATGTACTCAACAAAGAACGAGCAAGTGCAGTATCAGTACACAACCACAGTGTACTGGTAGGATCATGCGGCTATTCCGGTAAACAAAATACACGCAAGCAATTACCACACAGTAATCATACAAATACATAATACATAGATCGGTTATCATTTCAAGAGCAACATATAGTTTCCAATGTCAACGACAATAGACATGAGTGTAATAATCACAATGGTCCTCTCATGGAACCCAGATCCAAACTGTTAGTGTGTCGGAACGTGACACCCGATCCAATGTATCTGTCGGAACATGACACCCGATCCAATATATGTGTCGGAACATGACATCCGATCCAATGTATGTGTCAGAACGTGATACCCGATCCAATCAGCACAACCACAATCACAATCATACCCATAATGAACAATATTTATAGTTATACAAATAAGTAATGGGTTTATGGCATATAATTGTTCATATAAATATACACATTTGCATTAGATTTGATTTGCATTTCTTATTCTCATACATGCATTCATACAATGAAGCAATTACCAACATATATCATACAAACAAGAAATCAAACCATCACCTACCTCGAAACCAAGCGTGAATCCTCCTAAGACACTTGAGTCTTCCCTTTCCGGATTCTTTCCGCTTGTTCTTGGTCTAAAAACAATCAATTAACGGAAGGATCAATAAACAAGACCTAATTTACCCGGATAATAATCAATCTATCTATACATAGCCAAACCCAAGATTCTAATGTTCAATTAGGGCTTTTCCCACCATTAACTTCAGGTCAAAACCCTCCCCCAATGATAATTACCTAAGAATCTAAGTTCAACGGGTCGAAAAATGGATTAGGGGAGTAATAATCTTACCTTTAGCGCTAGAATTGGTGGAAAACTGTCAAGAACTTGTCCTGTGTCGTCTCTTAGCTCTCAAGAACGAAGGTTTGCAGAAAATAACATTTTTGGGATTTTTACCTGATTTAAGTCGCGACTGTCCCGTTACAGCGGCCCCGCCCTGGCGGAACTAACCCCACCCTGGTGGCTTGCACGGAGACAGAGAGTCAGAATTTGAGTTTCAAACTCTCATTTCACAACACACCTTCAACCCTTGACGTTCAAAAACTATCCGTTCACGCTAAGATCAGTTTCGAGAGTTCTACTCGCCCGAATTTGATTTCGTAAAGCTGTACGGGCTCCCTAACGTCTTGGCTATCCACTCATGTGATCAAAATCATAATTAACTCTCTCATTCATTACCAGATTTCCCTAGACCTCACCTAACCTAGATTTCGTCCAAATCTGGACTAGGCTAGGAATCCCCAAGTCATTACTCAAAAGTTTTCTGGTCCAAATTCTTTCCCCATTGGATTTTCCATTACGACTGGAACAGGTCTTTACAGAATCCTAGGATAACCCATACCCGACTCAGAAGGCATTGACGAGGGAATTAATTCCAGGTCATCCATGCATGTGGATAACTATCCTCCAAACCAACTGAGTCATCCCGATGGACAATGTTTAAACTATGGATACATGATTATTGTTTTTTTGTAATATTCTTACTTTTTAATTTTTTCTTTTAATGACAATGACAGTATGCGATTCATCATGATCAATCAATAATTATAAATTTAACTTCATTCACTTTCTTTTAAGACACCTACAACAACTAAGAATTATCTTAGATTTTGTGTTAGTGCGCTTTGACACTATTAGAAATAAATGTTTTTCATGGTAAATTAATGAAATTTTGTACTATAATATAAGGTTTTTTCATCTATTCTCAACCAGCTCACTAGAAAAATGCAAGGTGAAAAAAAGATTCCCACTGAGCTATTGGAAAGTTTCTTATTTTTTTTTTGTATGAAAACACTATTATTTTTTATTTTCTCACGATTTAATCAAAAAATTTATAAATATAGCCACTAAATATTTTCCTGTGGAAAATTTCACTAAAAAAACAATATTTTTAGTAGTATTTTTAATTAAAGACAAAAAAGTTCAAAACATTTTCATTCACTATTTATATATCATTACATCATATTACAATTGGGGGCATTATTTTTTTATGAAATTTGTCCATTAGAAGTCTACTACATAATAATGCTAAAAATGAAAACATGAAAAACTTTAATCTAGTAAATGATAACTAACAAACACTACATAATATTTCGATTTTATTTAACAACAATAGTTCTTCAATAAATATTAAAATTTTATTCAATAAACTCAACTTTATAATTCAATCAATTGCATGAAAAGTTTGTTAGAATTGGTTGCCCTACATGTAACCCCATCCTACCTTGGTTTTATTAATTTTTAGGTTTTTTTTTTCTAATTTTGATTTTACTTTTTTGAAATTTCAACATGTGTTTAATTAGTTTTTTTTTGTTATATAACTATTTTTAATTTGATATATTTTTTTTACCTAGTGTATGTTATCTGCTTTAGGCTTCGTTCCGCGTTACATAAGAAGAGATAGAGTATGACGTAATTAAATGATACAAATTAAAGTATATATGTGAAATCAATAAAATTGACCGATAACAAAATATAGAAGAGATAAAATACAAAAGTACACCATAAGATATATGATTGCAAAATAAAGAATTGTTTTAGAGTGTATATGATTCTTAACCCAATTTGGAAGATAAGTTCTCATGATTGCAAAATAAAGAATTTAATTCTTTTTTTATTAGGAATAGATAGAAATTTCAAATCTAGTTGAAATTTTAATACAAGCTCAAGTAAGAATCATTAAGACACAATTGAAGAAAATTAATTATATTAGGTAGATGGCTAAGCTTACTCAATAGTTATCTGAAATTTAGTATTCTTTCAATGTTAGTTTGTTTATCTAATTTTTTTGATACAAAGTTTAACAAAATAAAGGAACTATTTAGCCATTTGTGTAATTAATCAGTGTTGTGCAATTTTTTTTTTTTTCAAAATTCTTATAATCTACTTTTTTTCTTTAATTTTTTTTCTATTGAAGGTGCAATGACTTTTGCAATTCTAGATCTTATAGAGTTTGAGCTATAATTTTTTTTCTAGATTAAAAATGAGTAAATGACCATAGTTCTGAATAATAATAGTTAATTTTATAGAGATAATTATTTTTTTATAAAATTATTTTGACTAGTGATATAGATGTACCAATTGATGAAAAGTATACTGATTATTTGTACAAAAAGCATGATGATTTTAATTAGTGATGAGAAAGATTATAGATGTTATTATTTTACACTTTCGAACAAAGAAATAATAAAGGTTCTAGGGGGATCATTATATGCCTCCTCACAAAGGAAATAATGTAGATAATGACAAAAATGATGACGATAATGGAAATCCTGATTTTGTGCGTCCTAAAAAAATTAATACGGATAATGGCGACAATGACGATGATGATAATAATAATGATGGAAATCTAGAAGCTGATTATGTGTTTTCATCATCATAATCATCATCTCTAGAATTTCCATCATCGTTATTATCACCATACCCATCATTATCATCATCGGCATCATCCTTATCATTTTCATTATTATCTTTGTTAGGATACATAATCAGAATCGCCAACATTGTCATTATCTTCCTCACCATCTCCATTATTTTCTCTGTTAGAAGGTATATAATCATTCTATTGAAGTCTCGATCACTATCTCCATTATTTCTTCTGTTAGGAGGCATACCATCATTTTCATAATATTCATCATGATATTTTTAAATAAAATAAAATTCTTAATGAAACAAGTTTAATTTTAGCAATAAACTTGTCTGATATATATATACACACATATTTGTCTATGATCACATAATTCCGATGTGGTTCTCATGTTGCCTAACAACCACTTGCCATAAATTTTCTTGCCTTATTATTAGTGTCATTTAATTTTTTTTACCTTACTTTAGTTAAGTAATCTTTGTTAGTTATCAAAGTGATAAATATGAATCTGGTCAAATCACAAGAAATCAAATCATAAAAGTCATTATTTGACGAATAGAGGTAAAGTAATAAATATGAATCTGGTCAAATCATAAAAAACATTATTTGACGAATAGCTATAAATATGAATCTGGTCAAATCATAAGAAATCAAATCATAAAAATTATTATTCGAATAGTTATAGTATTTTAGGATATGCTTCAGTTCACTAAAAAGGGACTGATAAAAAAATAATGTAACATAAATAAAAGGGACTGATAAAAAAATAATGTAACATAAATAAAATAGACCGAGTATATCATGATTTGAAGAAAATCAAAATAAAATTTATAATTTTTAGCACTTTAAATATGATTAGTCTAGACATATTTTTGTTGGCAAAATCACCTGCTTTCATATTTATATGAGTAGATATTTGGGATTATTGTCTATGTAATTCTAATGTGGCCTACAATCACTTGCCATAATTTTTCTTGCCTTGTTAGATCTCATTTAAAATTGTTATTTTTACCTTATTTATTTTAACAAACTAATCTTAATTAGATATCAAAGTGGTATATATGACTCTTGTTAAATCATAAATATCACTAATACATTTTCTCTATTAAAAGGGAGACACGTTGGCCAGTTCTTATTATGTATTTATTTATTCAATTATATCTGCAACATATAGTTATAATATACACAATTAAGTTTAATTAAAACAATATTTTGGTTGAATACATTAACGATTCTTTAAACTCGAGTAAAATTTATTTAGACACTCGAATTATGACTTATTTCTATTGAGAATCTGAACACATGATAAAATATTTTATATTTGACATTAATTATGTGTTAGCCCTAATAAAATATTAAATCACATGCATGTTTTAATTGATATTGATATTTATAGTTAATTCAAACATATTTTATATGATTAACTAATTTTACGTAATAGGCTTTTCTACATTTTTTAAAGTCAAAAGTGTTTAATCGATACACTTTAACATGTGTTAGATGCTTAATTAAATCACGCCATGATTTGAATGTTAAAATAAAATATATTAGCAAGTTTAAGGCAAATTAAAAGACATAGTACAACAAATTAAATTAATATATTTTGGTTACGACCATACTAGTGTTTGTGAAATGAAATACAATGATACTTTGTATTTATAAATCACTGCATTATATTACAAAAATAGTACATAATATTATTCAATAGTCCTGAAAACACTACATAATACATATATAATAGTCCAGAAACAAAAAAAAACATGAAAAAAATAAATTAATCTAGAAAAGGATAGCAAACAAACACTACATAATTTTCTCAAGGGTTACTTTAAGTCATTTTAGTGCAAATCAAAAGGACTGGAGCTATTGGATGTTACTTAGTCCTACTATAACTTAACAATCAAGAAACTTTACGTCAAACTTCAACCCCTTCGAGTTGGTCACAAAGTAACAACCTCTGACGCCCCACACCACACAATTGGTTATTAGTAGTTGAATATTGTGATATAAATAAAAGGGCTTCACTCAAGCCCTAAAGTACTAAGATCAATAGGTATTGTCCACGTGAAAATGTCATTAGAAGTGTCAGCCAATATTTCTATGTCGTGCTCAGATTATTTATACGATAATATCTAGCCTATCTGCCATTTTTTCCACATCATCGAGACATGAATCATTTTCCTCATCCTCGGGTCACAAGCTCTTACTCACACTATTACAAATCAAACCGATGAATCTAGAGATTGGCTGAGGTCGAACTTCTCTGAGTATATTTAGTAGCAATAAATATACGCATATAACAAAGAAAGCTAAAGCATTAATTTATCGGCATTAGTTAATTTCCATTGGATTCAATGTCCCTTTAAGTTTTAGGGACAACTACAAAGATACTAATTACCTCTAAAATAAATATTTAACGACAATTATGTAGATGTCGTTAATTAATTACCGCTAAAGATCATTTTTGATATAGTGTATTTTTGGTCATGTAGTTCCACCAATTTAAATTAATACTCCTGCACTTCTACTTGTTTGTGTAAATTTGAAAGTGAACCTGGGAGTCCCCAAACACTTTAGTAGAGCTTCAAACAAGGAGGTAATTAATCCCTCATGAAGTGGTCAAGGAAACTCTCGTAACACCTTGATAGATGGACATGAATCATTGCATTCATCATCTCCCGTTATATTCCTACACTTTTATTTATTTGTGTATATTTCATATTGAACCCGGGAGTTCCCCGAACACTTCAACTGGACATCAAAAAATGAAGTAATTCATCCCCAAGGAAACTCTCGGGATCACCTTGATAGATGTAGACATGAACCATTGGATTCATCATTTTCACTTTCCAGCTTGTACTCTTGCACTTCTACTTGTTTGTGTAAATTTCAAAATGAATCCGGGAGTTCCCTCAAACACTTCAGCAGGGCATTAAAAATGAAGTAATTAATCCCTCATGAAGTGGTCAAGGGAACTCTTGGTATCACCTTAATAGATGTAGACATGAATCATGGCATTCATCATTTCTAGCTTGCACTCTTGCACTTCTAATTGTTTTTGTAAATTTCAAAGTGAAACCAGAAGTTCCCCCAACACTTCAGTAGGGCACTTAAAATGAAGTTATTAAACCCTCATAAGGCGGTCAAGGGAACTCTTGGGATCACCTTGATAGATGTAGACATGAATCATTCAATTCATCATTTCCAACTTATACTATTGAACTTCTATTTGTTTGTGAAAATTTCAAAATGAACCTGAGAGTTCCCCAAACACTTCAACAAGGCATTAAAAATGAAGTAATTGAATGTAACACCCCGCTATTTGAAAGAGTTAGAATTAGAAAGAACCATTTTTGGAAAGAATGAAAATCTGAAATTTGGCAAGTTATGTTAAGTATGAGTTTTGGGTCAACTTCAAACGACCATAACTCTCAGCACATGATGAGTTAGGTGAGCTACAAAATATCAAATGAAAGGTCTTTGAATTATCTTTCCAACGCCACCAAGTTTTCTAAATTTAAAGTTTGTATGAGGGAGATATTCCCATTTGAAGTTGGGCTGTCTGAATAAGTAAAGTCACCCGGATTTAAGAGGGGTATTTTAGTCTTTTCATTACCCAATTAGCTTAATTCATTTGTGGCAATTACTTAGGGGTCTAAACTGAATTGGTTCAGTTTACGCACTCAAAATTACGCTAGGGTTTTAGAGAAAAGAACTCTAGAGGAGAAAAGAAAAGAAAGGTCAAGATTCGTCGATTTCTTGAGGAATTGATTGCGGATTTCGCCAAGGATTCGATCCTACGAGGTATGTGAGTTCACATAGCATTGTGTTCGTTCACCCATGCGCCAAACATGTTTATTTCAGTGCAATTTTTGTCCTAAAAGATTAAGGATTTGATGTTCTTGAATTGCTTTCATTCTTGAACCTAGATGGGATTGATGAATTTCTTGAGATAGTTTTATCGATTTTAAAAGTTGTTTTGAGTTAGATTCTTGTGTACATGTATTGGTTATCTGAATCTAAAGATAATTGAGAAAAATAATCGAATTTAATCGAATAAAGATAAGAAAACGAGTTGCAAAATTCGTCATTAATGAACTGGGAAGGGTCTGGCGCGGCGCCCCCAGATGCGCCAGAGGGCCTGAGGCGGCGCGCCAGCAGTGCGCCCAAAATGGGTTCCAGAACTTTGGGGATGGCACCCCGCGCCAGCAATGCACCCGGGTCGTCTGCCCCACCCATTTTTCGTCGTTTAGCCCGTCTGAGTCCTTCTAAAGTGTACTCACACTTCCTATCGATTCTAACTACTCTAAATGACTTCAAAACATCTAGAAATCATCCGTAAACATGAATCATAACCTTGAATCCATAAATTCAAATTCAAGAAAAGTTAAGAGCCAAGTCTAGCGAGTTTTTAGAGTCTTCTCAAAAGTGTTTTACAAATGTTTCAAACATGTTTAAAGACTTGAGCATTGAGTTGAGTAAGAGTAAGAGTGAAGTTCATTTCTTCAAAAGATTATATGGGAACTAAGTATTCCCAAGAACTAAAATGTTTTCACATTTAAACAAGAGAGGAAACACCAATTTCCAAGATAGCTTTTGAGTAATAATCTCAAACCACAGAAATAGTTATGTTTTTAAACATATGAGCTAGTTATATTTTGGGTGTAGTATTGAGCACCGATTTAGGGACGAGTTTGAGTTCAGATAATTCAAAGTCTCCATAAACCGTGTAGCCAACATGGGTAGAAAAGCGTCATACTTTTTAGATGATTTCTTAATGCTTTTAGCATAGACTAGTGGATCTACTTAGTGAGTTAGGTTTTATACCCCGGCAAGGTATATGACGACCCTGGCAGCGTGAGGAAAAACGTTTTACCATCACATAGCTCATAGTGATGGTTGTCGGTTAGAAAAACTCCCACAGAGATATTTTGTATTTTTATATACACAGAGTTATTTGTATTTTCATTTACAAACTGAGTTATTGTGTGTTTTTCAATATACTGAGTTGTTTTTACATGTTCTAAAGCTTTTCTTTGTATGGCATCCTTATCATTGCTTTATATTGAAATGAGTTGAGTAGAGTTGAGACAAGGTAAGTTTCTTCAGTTCTATTTCAAGCTTATGTCTTATTTTAGTATTCCCCTCACATGCTCGTACATTCCATGTAATGACGCCATTTGACCTGCATCTTTTATGATGCAGATACAAGTAACCAGGATCAGCATCCAGCGCTTCGTTGATCCAGTTGAGCACTCAGAGTCTTTTGGTGAGCCTCCTTGCTTTCCGGAGGATCCCTTTTATTACTTTGTTTATTTCAATTGTTAGGATGATCAGGGGTCTTGTCCCGACATCCCTCTTAGTAATTAGAAGCTTCATAGACAGATAGTTATTTGTTCATTAGTCTTGATATGTCAGTTGTTTTGATCATAAGACTTGAGTTGCCTTATTGACCAGTTGAATGTTTTCATTTTCTAACATTCTAGTTTATTACATGGATTTATCTTTGTTGAGTAAAGCCTTTCGCTGAGTAGTAAGTCAGGCCAAGGGTTCGCTTGGGGCCAACAATGGTTCTTGAGTGCCAGTCCCGTCCAATGTGTAGGCTCGGTGTGTGACATTAAGCCCTCATGAAGTGGTCAAGGGAACTCTCGGGAACACCTTGATAAATGTAGCCATGAATCATTGCATTTATCATTTCCCGCTAGTACTCCTGCACTTTTACTTGTTTGTGTAAACTTCAAAGTGAACCCGAGAGTTCCCCCAAATACTTCAGCAGGACAACAAAAAGAAGAAATTAATCTCTCATGAAGTGGTCAAGGGAACTCTCTGGAACACCTTGATAGATGTAGCATGTTTTATTGAAATTATCATTTCTCGCTAGTACCTTTGCACTTCTATTGTTAGTGTAAACTTCAAAGTGAACCTAGGAGTTCCCACAAACACTTCAGAAGGACATCAAAAACGAAGAAATCACTCTCTCATGACGAAGTGGTCAAAGGAACTCTCGAGAACACCTTGATAGATGTAGTATGAATTATTGTATTTATTAATTTCTCGTTAGTACTCTTTCACTTTGACTTGTTTGTGTAAACTTCAAAGTGAACTCGGGAGTTCCCAAACACTTCAACAGGACATCAAAAATGAAGTAACTAATCCCTCTCCATGAAGTGTTCAAGGGAGCTCTCACCTTGATATATGTAGACATGAATCATTGCATTTATCATTTCCAGCTTGTACTCTTGCACTTCTACTTGTTTGTGTAATTTTCTAAGTGAACCCAAAGATTCCTCCCCCAAACACTTCAACAGGACTTCAGAAATAAGTAATTAAGCTCTCTAGAAGTGGTCAATGGAACTCTCAGAAATAACATTGATATATGTAGCCATGAATCATTGCATTCATCATCTACCTCTAGTACTCTTGCACTTTTACTTGTTTGTGTAAGCTTCAAAGTGAACCTAGGAGTTCCCCCAAACACTTTAATAGAGTATCAAAAAGAAGAAATTAACCCCTCATGAAGTGGTCAAGGAAACTCTCGGGAACACCATGATAAATGTAACATGATTCATTGCATTTATCATTTCTCGCTAGTACCCTTGCACTTTTACTATTAGTGTAAACTTCAAAGTGAACCCGAGAGTTCCCCTAAATACTTTAGCAGGACATCAAAAACAAAGAAATCAATCCCTCGTGATGAAGTGGTCAAGGGAACTCTCGAGAAAACCTTGATAGATGTAGCATGAATCATTGCATTTATCATTTCCCACTAGTACTTTTGCACTTTTACTTATTTGTGTAAATTCAAAGTGAACTCGGGAGTTACACTTTTACGTGACATAAAAAATGAAGTAATTAATCCCTCCTCATGAAGTGGTCAATGGATATCTCACCTTGATAGATGTAGACATGAATCGTTGAATTCATCATTTCTATCTTGTACTCTTGCACTTCTACTTGTTTGTGTAAATTTCAAAGTGAACCAGAGAGTTCCCCCGAACACTTCAACAGGGCATCAAAATGAAGTAATTAAACCCTCATGAAGTGGTCAAGGGAACTCTCGGGAACACCTTGATAGATATAGAAATGAATTGTTGCATTCATTATCTCCCGTTAGTACTCATCCACTCCTACTTATTTGTGTAAATTTCAAAGTGAACCAGGAGTTCCCCCAAACACTTCAGCAAGGCATAAGACAACGAAGTAATTAATCCCTCATGAAGTGGTCAAGGAAACTCTCGGGAGCACTTTAATAGACTTGAGAACCATTTTTCTTCATCTCCAAGACTCCAACTAGTACTCTTGCACTTCCATTGGTTTGTTTAATCTTATTGCAACATACACTCCTATTTATATTGTGTTGGTAAGCAAATTCCATGCAAGATATGAAAGTGGGGTTTGAACTTGGATATATATGTGGTGACATTTTGTTGAATCTGGCTACAAATATAGGTAATATTAAAGTTTGAGAATATAAAAAAAAAAAAAATCCTTCTCTAGTCCTTTTTCCTCTCATCCCATATTGTACCTTTTCCCTATTTTTGCTTTACCTGTGTTTAAGTTTAAGTGATAGTTTCAATTGCATAATTCTCATACCTAAGGTTTTAACTTGATATTAATTATGTACAAATTAAATCTTGCATTAATTTGCTGGAAATAATGGATTCACTGGCTAATTCTTACTATTAATTAATAGTATATTTTTTTATGCATGTCAAATTTCTTTTAAATAAATTTAAAGAATCATATAACAATTCACAATGATATTTTTAAATACTTTGACTCTTGTGTGACAGAAGTGGTATATATTTTATAAAGTTATTCTAGATCTTTTCCAATTTGCTTTATGATTGGTAAAATAGAAAGGTATCAACAAAAAAATATAACGTTGAGTCAATATTATTTGTACATGGAATGTTTTCCCTTTTATTTTGGAATAAAATTTTGCCTTCACTTGGATAACAATATAGACCAGGTTCAATATTATAACCTCAAGAAGTATATTCTAAGCCTATATGTATCAAGGAATATTTCTTTTCCAGATTTTAAAAAGGCAGCAATGCAACAACAACATATCCTGTGTAATTCCACAAAGTGTTGTTTGAAGGGTAGCTAGAATGTACCCAAATTTATATTACTATGGTTGTTTTCGATAGATCCTCAGCTCAAGAAAACACATACCAAAATAATATAGTGAATAAACTAATTGAAACGACATTAAAGAGGAATATATTTGTGCGTGAACTATTGGATTCTAGTTTCATCGTCATTTATTATTTTCAAAAACTAAATTTTATATGTTTGCCTGGTCAAGAAAAGGGATATGGATACTCATATTGGGGGCATGTTGCGAATATAAAATAAATAATAAATGTATACTTATTTTCAGAAGTTCAATACGAATTCAGTTGAACTCAATTATTTATCAAAACGGTGTGTTTTTATTAACACATTCATTAAATGTTCTTACATATTTATTAAATCACCAAAAATCTTATTACATTTTCGCGAAATTAGATAGAGTAATTTTGATTCAAATTTTTAAAAATGTATCAAACAAAATTACTAAGTAAATGCATCAAATGCATGTATATATATTGAATCTGGCTATAAACATTTTCATTTTTCAACCAAATATTTCCAGATAAATGTTCATAGATTTTACTAAAGATTAATAAGTTTTATACAATCTAATCCTGTGTGTCAAGATTACCATTTGAGGTATTTGTCATTGTGCATATTTATGATCAGCAGTATGGGTATATTCAATTCTTCTGAAATTGACGCCACCATAGTTCTGATATAATAGTAGTTAATTTTAAAGAGATGATTGTTTTGTTATAAAATTATTTTGGCTAATGATATAGATACAACCTCTGACAAGTATAATGATTATTTGTATAAGAAACATGATGATTTTAATGATGGGGAAAATGAACGGATTGCCATTATTATTTTACACTTTCGAACAGAAGAAATGATAGAGAAGTTGATAAAGATTCAAGCGGGATGATTATATGCTTCCTCACAAAGAAAATAATGCAGATGATGAGGAAGATGACGACGATGATGGTGATCCAAATTATATGCCTCCTAACAAAAATAATGATGAAAACAACACGGCTGAGAACGCTGATGATAACGGTGATGACAATGATAATAACAATGAAGGAGATCTAGGAGATGATTATGTGTTTTATCATCATTATCATCATCTCTAGAATCTCCATCATCGTTATCATCATCATTATCATCTTCGCCATCATCCTCATCATTTCCATTGTTATTTTTGTTAAGACATATAATCAGAATCACTAACATCGTCATTAACGTCATCATCCTATTAATTATTTTCTTTGTTAAGAGGTATGTAATAATTTTTCTAGAACCTTGATCACTTTCCATTGACATAAAATCATTTTCATAGTATTCATCATGATATTTCTAAATAAAATAAAATTCTTAGTACTGAACAAGTTTAATTTTAGCAATAGATCTATGTGATATATATATACATTTTTTTTCTATGTTCTCATTATTTCCATGTAATACTGATGTGGCCTAAGAACCACTTGTCATAAATTTTCTTGCCTTATTATTAGTCTCATTTAAAGTTATTTACCATATTTTAAATAAATAATATTAGTTAGCTATCAAAGTAATAAATATAAATCTGGTCAAATCATAAGAAGTCAAATCATAAAAATCATTATTTGACTAAGAGTTATGGTGTGTAGAATATGTTTTTCATTCACTAATGTATTTTTTCTAATAAAAAAAATGCGGGGGCAAGATCTCATTAAGTAATTCAATTCTTTAAATTTTTCAATAAGTTTCATTTAGACACTTAAATTATAATTTATTATAATTAAACACATAAATACATAATTAAATATTCATATTAATAAAATATTCATATTAATAAAGAAGTCTCTTAGAGTTTCACTAGCCAGAAAAAGAGAGATAGCTATATTTCCTTTTCATCTATAATGCAACCTGAGATTAATTAAAAATATCACTAAATTCTAAAAGCTACTGAAAATTATAATATATAGATGAAACCATATAAAAATAGTTTCTTCTTAACCTATAATGAACTATAAAAATACATTTTTTCATAAAATTAGACATATTTATTTAAAAAAATTGACAGATAAAAAGAACAAAATCTATAAATATTTTCATTTCTTTTTTCCCCCAAGATTAAGCAATCTTTTTTTTTTGGAACCCTAGGATAACTCAGACCCGACTCAGAAGGCATTGAGGGGATATCGATTCCGGGTCATTCATGCATGTGGATAACTACCCTCCAAACCAACTGAGCAATTCCGATGAACAATGTTTAAACTATGGATACATAATTATCATTTTTTTGTAATATTCTTACTTTTTAAAAAAAAAATTGTTTAATGACAATGACATTATGCGATTCATCATGAGCAATCAATAATTATAAATTTAACTTCATTCACTTTATTTTAAGACACCTGCAACAACTAAGAATTATCTTAGATTTTCTGTGTCACGACCCGACCCATCGGGCCGTGCGGGCACCTACTCTAACACCTAAGTAGGAGAACCCTCGATTCCCAAACAGTTAAAGA
Source organism: Solanum etuberosum (assembly GCA_029582245.1). Lineage (NCBI taxonomy): Eukaryota > Viridiplantae > Streptophyta > Magnoliopsida > Solanales > Solanaceae > Solanum > Solanum etuberosum. Next base: position 21,667 of record JAJONR010002969.1, read on the forward strand.
CATGCGGAATATTAAGAAAACTGCAGATAGAAGGAAATTCATGTAGATTTTATAAAGTAAAGAATTTAAAACAACTCGAGTTAACTTGTAAAGTAATTAACTCCCCCAGGGATCTAGTATAAACAGGTACAAGAGCTTCTAATATTACAAGGTATAACATAATAACAAATGACGCAGCTCCCACCACACGAAAGGAAAATAGAAGCTGTTGGAGATCGTTTTCGTCTTCACCTACGAAACATCACTGACCCTGCAACCAGACTATGCCCAAAAGGCATAGTAAGAGTAGTATCAGTACAACCACACGTACTGGTAGGCATCATTGGTCAACCCGATACCCACCGCATAATATAAGAAATCGACTAGCAGGAAACATGCAATAAGACCGTTCATTCCTCCACCTTTATATCTTTCTACCCTTACCGTTTTCCGAATACTTTAATATACACTGGTATACTTGACTCTAACCCCTTACTCGTTCCATTCTTGATCATAGCTTAATCATTCTATCTCTTAGAGGAGTTTTCAGATATAACCACCACCAACCCGGCCAAACACTCCCGACATGCCCTTACTCCTTCTACATCACCACTTAACCCTTGACTCCATAGTATGTTCTATCAAGACTTGTTAACCGTTTCAATACGAATCCCCTTCCAGGGTAATACTTAACTACTTAACAATTATGACATAACACCACCCCAATTCTCAACTTTAAGAACACAGACCACCTCTCTAAAGTAACATATAGTAACACCCGGACCCTCGGTCTCCACTTACCATACCACATTGCGATTTGGGCCTGACCATTCACTGTTCATTCATTAACGAGATATATAATAAGTAAACTTGACATGGTAAACACACATAGACACAAGGCATAAATCAGTTATCATTCAGGAGCACCATACTAATTCCCAACATCAGTAACATGTAGATATGAACATACAAATCACCAATGATTCTCTCATGGAATCCACACCCAATCTGTTAGTGTGTCGGAACGCGACACCCGATCCAATATGCATGTGTCAGAACGTGACACCCGCTCCAATATATGTGTCGGAACGTGACACCCGATCCAATATATGTGTCGGAATGTGACACCCGATCCAATGTATGTGTCGGAACGTGACACCTGATCCAATGCATGTGTCGGAACGTGAAACCCGATCCAGTCAGCACAACTACAATCACAATCACACCCATAATGATATTACTCATAGTCATACAATCAAGTATTGGGTTCATAGCATGCAGTTGTTCACACATAATCATTCATTAGATTCAGTTATAACAGGTTCATGACATGTAATTACACATGCTTAGTCGTTTCACCGAGTTCGATTCATAATCCTTTATTAACATACACACATGCACATAATGAAGCCACTATCCGGCATGTATCACATAAACAAGAAATCAAACCATCACATACCCCTAGTTTCACGGGATGAAGATTCCCCCTACGATACACATCTTATGTAACAACTAGGAATACAAGTACAACTATCCCTTTTTCGGTGCACGAAGGCCTACGCGTGATTTCTACCGTCAATTATCAATATACTACGCAGTGAACACAGATTTAAGACTACTCAATTAAATAAATATAGCCTACCTGGGCGCCAAGCAGTTGCAGAGGGATTGTAGCTCCAATCCTGGCTTTCGGACGACGAGACGGTGGATTTTGATCGGAAGTCCGCAAGCTATCGGCATCCTTACGCTAGAAATATCTTTCTCCTTCCTTCCCAAGCCTAGAGCATCCTTTTGAGGGTTTCTGGGTTGATCCTCGCCTCTTTTTGGTGTTTTGGGAAAAAGGAAAAAATAAGACTTCGCGTTATTTAAGTTCTGTCCCGACCATCCCGCTCTAGCGCTCCTTGTCCCGCTGGAGCACCGCTGCCCTAGCGGCATCTGTCCTGCTCTGGCGGGATGATGAGGCCAGTTTTTCCTGACGTTTTTCGTTTCCTAAATAACGATGGTTCGGGTCGTTACATTCTGTTAGTGCGCTTTGACACAATTAGAAATAAATATTTTTTCATGGTAAATTAATGAAATTTTGTACTATAATATATGGTTTTTTCATCTATTTTTCACTTAACTAGCTCACTAGAAAAATGTAAGGTAAAAAAAAGATTTTCACTGAACTATTGGAAAGTTTCTTATTTTTTTTTTATGAAAATACTATAATTTTTTATTTTCTCACGATTTAATCAAAAAATTTATAAAAATAGCCACTAAATATTTTCCTATGAAAAATTTCAGTAAAAACCGATAATTTTTAGTAGTATTTTTAATTAAAGGCAAAAAAGTTCAAAACATTTTCATTCATTATTTATGTATCATTACATCATATTACAATTGGGGGCATTTTCTTTTATGAAATTTGTCCATTAGAAGTCTACTACATAATAATGCTACAAATGAAAACATGAAAAACATTATTCTAGTAAATGATAACTAACAAACAAGACATAATATTTCGATTTTATTTAACAACAATAGTTCTTCAATAAATATTAAAATTTTATTCAATAAACTCAACTTTATAATTCAATCAATTTCATGAAAAGTCGGTTAGAATTGGTTGCCCTACATGTAACCCCATCCTACCTAGGTTTTATTAATTTTTAGTTTTTTTTT
>JAJONR010002970.1:0-17622 GCA_029582245.1 Solanum etuberosum
TCCTTCCAAAAGTGACTAAGGAATTTTGGATCCCTATCACTTACGATGGTTTGAGGAATTCCATGCAATTAACAACATTTTCAATAACCAAAGATGACACATTGGAAGCATCATCACATTTATGACATGGAATGAAATGAGCCATCTTTGAAAATCGATCAACAAAAGCAAAGATACTATCTCTACCTCTTTTTGTTATTGGCAAACCCAAAACAAAATCCATTGAAATATCAAGCCAAGGTCTTTGAGGGGTGGGGAGTGGAGTGTATAAACCATGGGGAAGGAGGTGTGACTTAGCACTTCGACATTCAATACATTGGCCACAAATTCGAGCAACATCCTTGTGCATGCAATTTATCTAGCAATGTTTTCTTTCCTTCCCTTTCTCTTTAATCGCGTCTATATACTATACAACCTTCGTATCAGGTCCTCCCCAAAACTCCCTTCAATATTTAAGCCCTTTAACATCTCCATAACTTCCCGCACATCCAGTCACATCCTTTATCATAACATACATAAAACAATCCTTAAACATAATAATGTAACAGAAGCAATATGAATCATAGTTTCTGATCACCAACACTTGAAGAGTTAACATTACTTTTAAAGTGCTCAAACAAGCTCATAACTGAATTTAAAGAGGACTCCCCTCCATGGCTGTCCCAACATGCACTAATCACCAGAACATCCTCCCCAATATTACACCATGTAAAAGGAATAATTTCCAACTCACTATCACATACCAAATGTCCAAATTAACTCAAGCACAAGAGGGAGAAAATTGCAGTAGCTTACCTTGCTGGACAGAACTACCACTTGCTAAGACTTGGATTCTTCAAGATGAAGGTTGTCCTCCTCAATTTGTCTTAACTTATACCTTCCAATAGCTTTAACTCCCTAATATTCAAGAACCCTAATGGTATTTTAAGGCTGCTGTATGAAGCTAAGAGAGAGAAGAGAGAAAGCTCTAGAAATCAGATTTTTGTCAAAGTAAAAATGGTTGGAAAAAGCTGATATCATTCCCTTTTAAAGGCACCTGCTTTGGCCGACATTCTCACTCATTTTGGGCCATAAATTGTCAAGTAGGTGATCCACCTACTTGGACTTTTCACTTGGGCCTTTTTGGACTTAAGAATATTGGGTCTTGGCTGTCCATTTTCCCTTATTCTTCTACTCAACTTGATCCAGATTAATGTAAGTAGGTAGTAGTGTACTTGGCCCAATAACATGGTCAAAAGAGTCTTAGTAGGTGATGCACCTACTTGGTCCTTTGGACTGGTTAATAAGTCAAAGCAGGTGATGCTCCTACTTGGTCCTTTGGACTGGTCAATAAGTCAAAGTAAGTGATACACCTACTTGGTCCTTTGGGCTGGTCAATAAGTCAAAGTAGATGATGCACCTACTTGTCACCTACTAGCTTAGTTAAGTCAAGCAAGCACCTCAATATTTTATTCTATTTCTAGACCTTAATACCTTTAGCTTATCTTAAAACTTATATACACTATGTCACTTTAACTTTAGACTCAAATAACACCTTATGATCTCAAGTTTAAATACTTCCATCGATTTCAACTTAATCGGATCGCATTAAAAAACTACGGACAATTCCCTTTAAACCTACTTTATTCACTAGTTGCATAGGAAACCGAGTCCATAACTATACCACAAGGAAATTTATAAGCATCATATAAATAGAACTAGTACACGTAGAATACGGGGTGTTACAACCAACTACTTGCATTAATCTGGCCCTAGTTGAGTTAAAGAATGAGGGGAAAATGGACAGCCAAGGCCCAAAATTCTTAAGTCCAAAAAGTCCCAAGTGAAAAGTCCAAGTAGGTGGATCACCTACTTGATAAATTATGACCCAAAATGAGCGAGAAAGTTGGTCAAAGCAGGTCCCTTTAAAAAGGATTGATATCAGCTATTCCAACTATTTTTTTACTTTGACAAAAAATTGATTTCTAGAGCTTTCTGTCCACTCTCTCTTAGCTTCATACAGCAGCCATTAAATACCATTAGGGTTCTTGAATATTAGGGAATTCAAGCTATTGGAAGGTATAAGTTAAGACAAGTTGAGGAGGATAACCTTTACCTTGAAGAATCCAAGTCTTAGCAAGTGGTAGTTTTGTCCAGCAACATACGCTACTGCAATTTTATCCCTCTCGTGGTTGAGTTAATTAGGACATTTGGTATGTGTTAGTGAGTTGGAAATTGTTCCTCTTACATGGTGTAATATTGGGGAGGATGTTCTGGTGGGTAGTGCATGTTGGGACAGCCATGGAGGGGAGTTCCCTTTAAATCCAATTATGAGCTCATTTGAGCATTTTAAAAGTAATGTTATCTCTTCAAGTGTTGGTGATCAGAAACCGTGATTCATATTGCTTCTATTACATTATTATGTTGAAGGATTGTTTTATGTATATTATGATAAGGGATGTGACTGGATGTGTGGAGAAGTTATGGAGACGTTAAAGGACTTAAATATGGCAGGGAGTTTTGGGGAGGACCTGATACGAAGGTTGTATAGTATAAAGACGCGATTAAAGGGAAAGGGAAGAAAATAAAGCATTGGCTATATAAATTGCATGCTTACTGCTTGGTTACTATTTTGGTGAGATCAAGTAGCTCAAATTGGTTGATTAGCTACTAATACTAGTCTTACAACTTATTTTATTGTAGATTAGTAATCTGAAGAGAAGGGAATGAAGTCATACTTTTTGAATTGTATAGCAAGGTATGTAAGGTTATTCGATTCCATATTCCTTGGCATGACATATGATATTTGTGAAAAATAACAATGAAGTCAACTTCCTAAGTTCTATTCCTAATAAAGGAAACATAGTGGCAGCGTACGATCTCCAAATAGCTAACAATATATGTTCATTACTCTACATTTGTATAATTACTTCATTATATGTTCATTACTCTACATTTGTATAATTATCCTCGTATGTTCTAGTATAGAAATGGTATTCGCAACAGCAAACTTGGTGAATTCTACTCTTAGTCAATTGAAGTCAATTGTGCCATTTAATCTCATAAGTAATCCATTGATGTTACACTGATTACAAGAGTTTGCAATATATCTCTAAGCAAAAGGACCTATATCTGAGGCAGCAAAGATGGCTTGAGCTATTAAAAGATTATGACATTGATATCTTGTATCATCCCAGAAAAGCAAATGTAGTAGCTGATGCATTAAGTCGTAAAACAATTGCAAGCACTTATAGGCAGCCCGTGGAAAAACAAGGAATAACTAAGGACCTATACCAACTAGCTAGCTTGGGGGTTCGCCTTCTTGAGTCTCCGGATGAACAGGTTATCGTGCAGAATGCGGCAGAATCTTCATTAGTGGCAGAAGTGAAACAGAAGCAGTATAAGGACCCTATTCTATCACAAATTAAAGAGAATGTACAGAAAGATATGACAATAGCATTTGAGCTTACGGGAGATGAGGTACTCCGGTGCCAAAACAGATTGTGTGTACCCAATATAGATGGACTAAGAAAGAGGATTATGACGGAAGCACATCATTCAAGATACTCTTGTAACAGCCGGTATTATGCATATGCTTGTTCTATTCTTGTGATACTTGACATAGCCTTATAGTATAGGTGAGTCATGTTTCTTATATGATTAGCGTTGTTTTAAATTAGCTCGGAAGGTGATGTGATGCCTTGCACGTTTCAGCATGTGTACTGCAAGTTAACTCCAACAGAAGTATTTAAACTCAAGAGAGTAAGGTGGTAATTGAGCTTAAAGTTGAAAGTTAAGTGCTAAGTTAAAGCAAAAGGGATTAATATTTAGAAAATGGAATAAAATAAGTGAGCTGCTTGCTTGACTTAACTAAGCTAGTAGGTGACAAGTAGGTGCATCACCTACTTTGACTTATTGACCAGTCCAAAGGACCAAGTAGGTGCATCACCTACTTGAGCTATATGGATCTAGTTAAAAAGGCCAAGGTTTATGGGTCAGATTTGGGCCTATGCTAATGGACTCACTTGAGGCCCAAACTAAGTTAAATAAAAGGAAAATGAAATTAAAGCCCAGCAGCCAAATCTGCTAAGGCCCAATGTAAGTTAAGCCCAACTAAGGAAAAGGGCAACTAGGTGAATCACCTACTTTGACCTTTTGAGCAGCTTGATGTACATAAGCAGGTGCATCACCTACTTGACCAATTAGTGGCTGAAAATGAAGCTAAAAAGAAGGAAGTTCTAGAGGATATTCTTAAAGGTGAAGAAAGCTCAATATAAGATAAATATTGGCTGCTATTTCCACTCCAGTTAAACACATAAATTTAGAATTAACTCCAGCTCTCTCTCTCTCTCTCGCTCTCTTTTCTCTTAAGGATTAAAACAGTAGCCTCAAATTTCTTCTAGGGTTCTTGAAGAAACCCTCATCTTTGCAAATTAAGGCAAGTGAAAACACTAATGGATTTAGCTTAATTCTCCCATGGATGATTAGGAAAACCTATTATTCATGCTCAAGTATAAGTACAAGGGAAGAATGTGTCCAAGTTACTACTCACTTTCCTTAATTATTAAGATACTTTTATCTTCTTCTTTGATCTAAGTGTAAAGGAAAGTTGAAGTTCTTGAAGATTTCAAGTTAAAAGGGCTAGTTGCATAAATTGAGGTAAGGTGACTGCTCCTTTTTTTTGTACTCATTATGCATGAGTTTCGATGAAGAATTACATGTGTATTGTTATTAAGAACTCAAGGATGGTGAGTTCAATATTTGGTTGCTATGATAAGGAACATTTTGGGATGTTTTATGTGTGAATGTTGTGTAGGCTTACTACTCACTCCACGTTGGTATGTGGATGTAATTCGAGGAGAAGTAATTGAACAACATCCTTGATATGATAAATTATGGGCCCGCTACCGGGCTACCATTTTTGTGAGGTTAAGTAGCCAAATGTGTTGATTAACTACTAGTACTAGTTTTTACTTATTTCATTGTAGATTAATAATCTGAAAGGAAGGAGGTTAATTCCTTGTAATATCTGAGTTATACAGCAAGGTATGTAAGGCTATTCGATTCCATATTCTTTGGCATGAAATCTGATAATTGTGATTAATATAAACAAACTGAGTTTCCTAAGCTCTATTCCTAGTCAAGGAAACATGGTGGCAGTGTACGATCTCCAATATAGCTAATAATATTTCCCCCCTTCCTAGTGTATCGAATCACTTAATTATATTTTCATTACTCTATATTTGTATAATTATCCTCCTATGTGCTGATATAGAAATGGTATTCGCAACAGCAAGCTTAGTAAATTCTCCTCTTAGTCAATTGAAGTCAATTGTGCCATTTAAGCTCATAAGTAATGCATTGATATTACATAGCTCCTTACGTCATTGTTACTACCTTGGAGTCATTATTTTCATGTCTTCTATTACTGGTCCATGGTTCCAAATCTAAAAAATGATTATGACCACCAAAACAACCATCTCAAAGATTAAAGAAACTAAGTGAAGCAATCTGTATAATTAAGGGTGGCAGCCCAGGGGAAAATGCCTAGCATGAGTCGATCCCAATTGGTATAGAAGGGTGGCAGCTCAGGGGCAAAAGCCTAGCATGGGCCGATCCCAATTTGTGTAATTATGAGGACAGCATCCCTGGGGTTAAAATGCCTAGCATGGGTCATCCTCTTCTACCACTGATTAGCTGGTCATTTGTATCACATGCCTTATAAAGATGATAACATACATAAAAGTAAAGAAATGAATGCAACATACATGATCCCACAAGAGTAACAAATGTGGTCTCCTATTCTGATCTATGCACTTATATACGGATACTTGATGTCATTTGAGCCTTGTTTTACATATGTTATTGCCTTACATATTCAGTACATTTTTTTGGTACTGACGTCCCTTACGGCGGCGCTGCATTTCATGCTGCAGGCACATGTACTCCACTCAGTTGCTATTGGTGAAGCTCCAGGTTGATTCGGGGCTTACCGAGTCTTTGGCACCTATTTTGTTGTTGTATGATAGTTAAGGGTAAGGTGGGGTCTTGTCCCGCCCTAAACTAAGGTTTTCTATCTTTTAGAGGCTTTGTAAAATAATGTATATAGTTCAGTTGCGTCTTGTGTCTTAACAAGTTGTGGCCTGAACGGCCGAGTCTTGTATATAAGTTTTGGGTCTACTTATGTTGGTTCGTATCACTGCATCCTATCTGAACTTGTCACAACCTTAAGATTGACATAGTTATATGCATAGTAAGTTGGTTCTCTCGGTCCTTTAGGGCATCGGGTGCCTGTCCGTCTTAATGGGACTTGAGGCGTGATAAAAGTGGTATCAGAGGAGGTCATCCTAGGGAGTCTACAAAGCCGTGTCTTTGTAGAGTCTTGCTTATTGATGTGTTGTGCACCACATTTATAAACATGTAGGAGTTGTCTCTTTTCTTTCATTTCTTTCATTTCTTAGATCTGTTCAAAGTGAGGTTCAAGATGAGTCTCTATCACAGACTTCCCCGACCCCTCCATCTCCAGAAGATCTAAGGAGGGAAGCTGCACCTCAAGAACCCCCTATTAATGCTACCCAGCAAGATTTAAGGAATGCAGTCCAATTATTGACTCGTATAGTTGCTGGCCACAGCCAAAGGCAAGAAGGTCCAGTTGCAGGCACTAGTGGGGTAGATAGAGCAGCTGGCACGCGGATACGTGATTTTCTTAATTTGGAGCCTCCATCATTCACCTGGTCAGATCCTAATGAAGATCCACAAGACTTTATAGATCAGATCCAACGCACTTTGGATGTTATGCATGTAAGTGGTAAAGAAGCACTTGTGCTAGCAACATATAGATTAAAGGGTGTGGCTATATTGTGGTATGAAGCTTGGAAGCAATCTAGGGGAACAAATGCACCTTCAGCTATGTGGAAAGAGTTCAAAAAGGCATTCCTTGACCATTATCTGCCATTGGAGATCCGAGAGGCCCGTGCGGATCAGTTCTTAAATCTACACCAAGGAGGTATGAGCGTGAGAGAGTACAGTCTCAAATTTAATTCCTTGGCCAGGTATGCTCCTAATGTAGTAGCTACTATGGAGGATAGAGTTCATCGATATGTGGATAGATTAGATTCATATCTGGTTAGAGATTGTACCATTGCTTCATTGAATAAAGATATGGATATACAATGATGCAAGCTTTTGCGTAAAAGTTGGAGGATCAAAGGCAAAGAAGAAGGACACAAGCATCCGAAACAGGGCATTCTAAGAGGGCTAGATCCATGGGGCAGTTTACACCATCCCAAGGTGAGTTTAGGCCTCGGTTCTTTAACAGACCGACTAGGCCATCATCTTTCTACTCTACAGCTAGTGCTCCACCACGGTTTCAAGGGTTTAGGGGCAATCAGTTTGGGCAAAGAAGTGAAAGCCAAGGTTCACAAATAGCGGGTCATCAAGAGCAGGGAAGTACGATCCAATCAAGGCCTCCTCAACAGCCTTGTAAACATTGTGGAAGAAATCATCTAGGTGCATGTAGGTTTGGGACAAATGTTTGTTTTTGGTGTGGTTCACTGGGGCATATGATGAGAAACTGCCCTCATAGGGGGCATGGGTGGTGTTGCACAACCTACTAGAGCAGTTGCTGGATCATCCTCATCAACACCTTCCTTAGGTAGGGGACTACAGATGCCCACAGGTCGTGGTAGAGGAGATAGGGGAGCAGCTAGTTCTAGTGGAGTTCAGAATCGCACATATGGTCTAGAGGATCGACAAAATTTGGAAGCTTCACCGGATGTGGTTACAGGTACATTGTCCATCTTTTCACATATTGTATATGCACTAATTGATCGGGGTCTACATTGTCATATGTTACTCCATTGATTGCTGGAAAGTTCAAAAGAACACCAGAATTATTAGTAAGGCCATTTGAAGTGTCTACACCGATTGGTGAGTCTATTATAGCTAGAAGGGTTTATCGTAATTGCATTGTAACCGTTTGTGATTGTGATACATTGGTTGACCTTGTTGAGCTAGAAATGGTAGATTTTGATCTTATAATGGGTATGGATTGGTTAGCTTCTTGTTATGCCACGGTAGATTGCCGAACTAAGATGGTGCATTTCCATTTTCCAAAAGAGGCAGTCTGAATGGAAAGGTAATATTGGGGCACCAAGAGGTATATTTATTTCTTATCTTAAGGCAAAGAAGATGATGTCCAAAGGATACATATGTCATCTGGTGAGAGCGAAAAATATAGATGCAGAGCCCCAACCCTTCAATCCATTCCAGTGGTAAATGAATTTCCCGATGTATTTCCTGAAGATCTTCCGGGTTTGCCTCCAGAACAAGAAGTAGAGTTTGGTATTGATGTGATTCCAGATACTCAACCTATCTCCATCCCTCCATATAGAATGGCCCCGGCGGAATTACGGGAGTTGAAGGAGCAATTAAAAGACTTGTTATAAAAGGGATTCATAAGGCCTAGTATGTCCCCATGGGGAGCACCAGTTTTGTTTGTATGTAAGAAAGATGGCTCGTTGAGAATGTGCATTGATTACCGATAGTTGAATAAAGTAACAATTAAGAACAAATATCCCCTTCCTAGAATTGATGATTCGTTTGATCAGTTACAAGGAGCTAAGTGTTTTTCAAAGATCGACTTGAGGTCGGGGTATCACCAAGTGAGGGTCAAAGACAAAGATATTCCCAAGACAGCTTTCCAGACACGGTACAGTCATTTTGAGTTTTTAGTCATGTCAATCGGGCTAACAAATGCACCGGCAACTTTTATGGATTTGATGAATAGGGTGTTCAAGCCATTTCTAGATGTGTTCGTGATAGTATTCATAGACGACATTTTGGTGTACTCAAGATCGGAAGAGGACGATGTTAATCACTTGCGGCAGGTTTTACAAATTCTTCGTGATCGTAAGTTGTATGTGAAGTTCTCTAAATGTGAGTTTTGGTTGAAATATGTGGAATTCTTAGGTCATATTGTATCTGACAAAGGAATAAAGGTTGATGCCCAAAAGATAGAAGCCGTGAAAAACTTGCCAAGACCTACAACGCCTACTGAGATCCGTAGTTTTCTTGGATTGGCAGGTTATTACAGAAGGTTCGTTGAAGGATTCTCTTCCATTGCTGCACCCTTAACAAGGCTAACACACAAAGCAACCAAGTTTCAATGGAGTGATGCATGTGAAAAAAAGCTTCCAAGAGCTGAAGAATAAATTAACTTCTACACCTGTATTGGTACTTCCAGAAGGAACGGAAGGGTATGCAGTGTATTGTGATGCTTCGGGAGTGGGCCTAGGATGTGTATTGATGCAGCATGGTAAAGTAATAGCGCTTATAGCTCAAGGAAGCTGCGACCACATGAGAAAAATTATCCAACTCATGATCTAGAGCTAGCAGCAGTTGTATTTGCTTTGAAGATATGGTGCCACTACTTGTATGGAGTTCATGTTGACATATACACTGATCACAAGAGTTTGCAATATATCTTTAAGCAAAAGGACCTAAACCTGAGGCCGCGAAGATGGCTGGAGCTATTAAAAGATTATGACATTGATATCTTGTATCATCCCGGGAAAGCAAATGTAGTAGCTGATGCTTTAAGTCATAAAATAATGGCAAGCACTTATGGGCAGCCTGTGGAAAGACAAGGAATAAGTAAGGATCTATGCCAACTAGCTAGCTTGGGGGTTCGCCTTCTTGAATCTCCAGACGAAGGGGTTAATGTGCAAAATGCGGCAGAATCCTCATTAGTAATGGAAGTGAAAGAGAAGCTGTACGCTGATCCTATTCTATTACATCTTAAGGAGAATGTACAACATGGTATGACAAAGGCATTTGAGCTTACGCAAGAGGGAGTACTTTGATGTCAAAACAGATTGTGAGTACCTAATGTAGATGAACTAAGAAAGATGATCATGATGGACGCACATCATTCAAGATATTCTGTTCATCCGGGGTCAACTAAAATGTATCATGACTTGAAAGAAATGTATTGGTGGGGTGACATGAAGAAGAACTTTGTGGATTTTGTGGCTCAATGTCCAAATTGTCAACAAGTAAAAGTAGAGCACCAAAAGCCCGGAGGTTATATGCAGCGTATAGAACTTCCAATTTGGAAGTGGGACATGATCAACATGGATTTTTTCACTGGTTTGCCTAGCTCATTTTGGAAGTTTGATTCCATATGGGTAATAATAGTTGACAGACTCACCAAATCAGCACATTTTTTGCCGGTGAAGACTACTTATACAGTTGAAGAGTATGCAAAGGTTGTATATTAAAGATATAGTTCGGCTACATGGAGTGCCAATCTCTATTATATCTGATAAGGAAGCTCAATTCACTGCAATTTTTTGGAAGTCATTTCAGAAGAGTTTGGGAACACAAGTGAATTTAAGTACAGCCTTTCACCCTCAAACAGACGGTCAGGCAGAACATACAGTTCAAACACTCGAGGATATGCTGTGAGCTTGTATACTAGACTTCAAAGGTAGTTGGGATGATCATATGCCGCTGATCGAGTTTGCATACAACAATATTTACTATTCAAGTATTAAAATGACACCTTACGAAGCTTTATATGGTAGAAAATGTAGATCACCAATCGGCTGGTTTGAAGTGGGTGAAACAGCCTTATTTGGGCCAGATCTTGTTCATCAAGCTATGGAAAAAGTTAAGGTGATACAACAACGGCTAGCAACGGCTCAAGGTCGACACAAATCATATGCAGATGTTAGAAGAAGAGGACTAGAGTTTTCCATAGGGGATTGGGTGTTCTTGAAGGTGTCTCCAATGAAAGGGGTAATGAGGTTTGGTAAAAAAATAAAGTTGAGTCCCTGCTATATAGGGCCATATAAGATTATTCAAAGAGTTGGCCAAGTAGCCTATGAGTTAGAGCTACCACAAGAGCTTTCATCAGTTCATCCGGTGTTTCACGTCTCGATGCTTCGGAAGTGTATAGGTGACCCATCTCGTATTACTCCTACTGAAGATGTACAAGTTACGGGAGATCTCACTTATGAAGAAGTACCCATTGCTATTCTGGATCGACAAGTTAAGAGGTTAAGGAATAAAGAGGTGGCTTCTGTAAAAGTACTATGGAGGAACCAACAAATAGAAGAAGTTACATGGGAAGCGGAAGAAGCAATGAAATTGAAGTATCCTCATCTCTTTCAGATCGATGAGAAGGATGAAAATGCTTAGTTGAGGCGTTGACAAGTAAGTATAAGTCTATATGTATTATGTGATTAATTGTAGTACTAACTTAGGCTTGAACTTGTTTGGGCTGTATAACCATGCTAACATTCAAGGACGAATGTTTTAAGGGGGGAAAGATGTAACAGCTCGTATTATGCATATGCTTGTTCTATTCTTGTGATACTTGACATAGCCTTATAGTATAGGTGAGGGACCATGTTTCTTATATGATTAGCATTGGTTTAAACTAGCTCGTAAGGTGATGTGATGCCTTACAGGTTTCAGCATGTGTACTGCAAGTTAACTCCAACGGAAGTATTTAAACTCAAGACAGTAAGGTGGTAATTGAGCTTAAAGTTGAAAGTTAAGTGCTAAGTTAAAGCAAAAGAGATTAATATTTAGCAAATGGAATAAAATAAGTGAGCTTCTTGCTTGACTTAACTAAACTAGTAGGTGCATCACCTACTTTGACTTATTGACCAGTCCAAAGGACCAAGTAGGTGCATCACCTACTTGAGCTATATGGATCTAGTTAAAAAGGCCAAGGTTTATGGGTCAGATTTGGGCCTATGTTAATGGACTCACTTGAGGCCCAAACTAAGTTAAATAAAAGGAAAATGAAATTAAAGCCCAGCAGCCAAATCTGCTAAGACCCAATGTAAGTTAAGCGCAACTAAGGAAAATGGCAACTAGGTGAATCCCCTACTTTGACCTTTTGAGCAGCTTGATGTACATAAGCAGGTGCATCACCTACTTGACCAATTAGTGGCTGAAAATAAAGCTAAAAAGAAGGCAGTTCTAGAGGATATTCTTAAAGGTGAAGAAAGATATATAAGATAAATATTAGCTGCTATTTCCACTCCATTTAAACACATAAATTTAGAATTAACTCCAGCTCTCTCTCTCTCTTTTCTCTTAAGGATTAAAACAGCAGCCTCAAATTTCTTCTAGGGTTCTTGAAGAAACCCTCATCTTTGCAAGTTAAGGTAAGTGAAAACACTAATGGATTTAGCTTAATTCTCCCATGGATGATTAGGAAAACCTGTTATTCATGCTCAAGCATAAGTACAAGGGCAGAATGTGTCCAAGTTACTGCTCACTTTCCTTAATTATTAAGATACTTTTCTCTTCTTCTTTGATTTAAGTGTGAAGGGAAGTTGAAGTTCTTGAAGATTTCAAGTTAAAAGGGAAAGTTGCATAAATTGAGGTAAGGTGACTGCTCCTTTTTTTGTCCTCATTATGCATGAGTTTCGATGAAGAAATACATTTGTATTGTTATTAAGAACTCAAGGATGGTGAGTTCAATATTTGGTTGCTATGATAAGGAACATTTTGGGATGTTTTATGTGTATATGTGGGGACTGCATGGTTGATGTTGGGGAAAGGTGTGAGTATTTTATATGGAAATATAGGAGGGTGTGGTGATACACCACCAAACTGAATATTGTGTAGGCTTACTACTCACTCCACGTTGGTATGTGGATGTAATTCGAGGAGAAGTAATTGAACAACGTCCTTGATATGATAAATTATGGGCCCGCTGCCGGGCTACCATTTTTGCGAGGTTAAGTAGCCAAATGTGTTGATTAGCTACTAATACTAGTTTTTACTTATTTCATTGTAGATTAATAATCTGAAAGGAAGGAGGTTAATTCCTTGTAATATCTGAGTTATACATCAAGGTATGTAAGGCTATTTGATTCCAAATTCTTTGGCATGAAATCTGATAATTGTGATTAATATCAACAAACTGAGTTTCCTAAGCTCTATTCCTAGTCAAGGAAACATGGTGGCAGTGTACGATCTCCAATATAGCTAATAATATTTCCCCTCTTCCTAGTGTATCGAATCACTTCATTATATGTTCATTACTCTACATTTGTATAATTATCCTCCTATGTGCTAATATAGAAATGGTATTCACAACAACAAGCTTGGTAAATTCTCCTCTTAGCAATTGAAGTCAATTGTGCCATTTAAGCTCATAAGTAATGCATTGATGTTACATAGCTCCTTACATCATCGTTACTGCCTTGGAGTCATTATTTTCATGTCTTCTATTACTTGTCCATGGTTCCAAATCTAAAAAATGATTATGACCACCAAAACAACTATCTCAATGATTAAAGAAATCTATCAATCTGTATAATTAAGGGTGGCAGCCTAGGGTCAAATGCCATGGGTCGATCCCAATTGGTATAGAAGGGTGGCAGCTCAGGGGCGAAAGCCTAGCATGGGTGATCCCAATTTGTGTAATTATGAGGACATCATCCCAGGGGTTAAAATGTCTAGCATGGGTCATCCTCTTCTACCACTGATCAGCTGGTTATTTGTATCACATGCCTTATAAAGATCATAACATACATAAAAGTAAAGAAATGAATGCAACATACATGATCCCTCAAGAGTAACAAAGGTGGTCTCCTATTCTGATCTATGCACTTATACGGATACTTGATGTCATTTGAGCCTTGTTTTACATATTTTATTGCCTTACATATTCAGTACATTTTTTTGGTACTGACTTCCCTTACGGGGGTGCTGCATTTCATGCTGCAGGCACATGTACTCCAAGCTAGTAGACCTCTTTAGTAGGAGCACTGGTACTCAACTGCTATTGGTGAAGCTCCAGGTTGATTCGGGGCTTACCGAGTCTTTGACACCTATTTTATTGTTGTATGATAGTTAAGGGTAACGCGGGGCCTTGTCCCGCCCTAAACTAAGGTTTTCTATCTTTTAGAGGCTTTGTAGACTAATGTATATAGTTCAGTTGCGTCTTGTGTCTTAACAAGTTGTGGCCTCAACGGCCAAGAGTATATAAGTTTTGGGTCTACTTATGTTGGTTCGTATCACTGCATCATATCTGAAATTGTCACAACCTTAAGATTGTCGTAGTTATATGCATAGTAAGCACAGGTTACATGTTGGTTCTCTCGGGCCTTTAGGGCATCGGGTGCCTGTCCGTCTTAATGGGACTTGAGGCGTGACAACTGTGTCCATCCGGGGTCAACCAAAATGTATCATGACTTGAAAGAAGTGTATTAGTGGGGTGACATGAAGAAGAACATTGCAGAATTTGTGGCTCAATGTCCAAATTGTCAATAAGGAAAAGTAGAGCAC
This sequence comes from Solanum etuberosum, assembly GCA_029582245.1. Lineage (NCBI taxonomy): Eukaryota > Viridiplantae > Streptophyta > Magnoliopsida > Solanales > Solanaceae > Solanum > Solanum etuberosum. Next base: position 14,296 of record JAJONR010002970.1, read on the forward strand.
CAAAAGCCTGGAGGTTATTTGCAGCGTATAGAACTTCCAATTTGGAAGTGGGACATGATCAACATGGATTTTGTCATTGTGTTGCCTTGTTCATTTCGGAAGTTTGATTCTATATGGGTAATTGTTGATAGACTAACAAAATCAGCGCACTTCTTGCCGGTCAAGACTACTTATACAGTTGAAGAGTATGCAAGGTTGCATATTAAAGAGATAGTTCATCTACATGGAGTACCAATCTCTATTATATCTGATAGGGGAGCTCAATTCACTGCAAATTTTTGGAAGTCATTTCAGAAGTGTACACGTACAACCTTTCACCCTCAAACAGATGGTCAGGCAGAACGTACAATTCAAACACTTGAGGATATGCTACGAGCTTGTATACTAGACTTCAAATGTAGTTGGGATGATCATTTGCCGCTGATCGAGTTTGCATACACCAATAGCTACCATTCAAGTATTAAAATGGCACCTTATGAAGCTTTATATGGTAGAAAATGTAGATCACCAATCGGCTGGTTTGAAGTGGGTGAAAATGCCTTATTTGGGCCAGATCTTGTTCATCAAGCTATGGAAAAAGTTAAGGTGATACAACAACTTGTAGCAATAGCTCAAAGTCGACACAAATCATATGCAGATGTTAGAAGAAGAGGACTAGAGTTTTCCATAGGGGATTGGGTGTTCTTGAAGGTGTCTCCAATGAAAGGGGTAATGAGGTTTGGTAAAAAGGAAAAGTTGAGTCCCCGCTATATAGGGCCATATAAGATTATTCGAAGAGTTGGCCAAGTAGCTTATGAGTTAGAGCTACCACAAGAGCTTTCAACAGTTCATCCGGTGTTTCACATCTCAATGCTTCGGAAGTGTATAGGTAACCCATCTCGTATTACTCCTACTAAAGATGTAAAACTTACGGGAGATCTCACTTATGAAGAAGTACCCATTGCTATTTTGGATCGACAAGTTAGGAAGTTAAGAAATAAAGAAGTAGCTTATGTAAAAGTACTATGGAGAAACCAACAAGTAGAAGAAGTTACATGGGAAGCGGAAGAAGCAATGAAATTGAAGTATCCTCATCTCTTCCAGACCGATGAGAAAGATGAAAATGTTGAGTTGAGGCATTGGCAAGTAAGTATAAATTTATCTGTATTATGGACTAATAGTAGTATGTAACTTAGTCTTGAACTTGTTTGGGCTATAGACTAATAGTAGTACGTAACTTAGACTTGAACTTGTTTGGGCTGGATAACCATGCTAACATTCGAGGACGAATGTTCTTACGGGGGGGAGGATGTAACACTCTGTATTACGCATAAGTTAGTTCGATTCATATGATACTTGACATAGACTTATCGTATAGGTGAGGGACCATGTTTCTTATATGATTAGTGTTGGTTTAAACTAGCTTGGAAGGTGATGTGATGCCTTGCACGTTTCAGCCTGTGTACTGCAAGTTAACCCCGACGGAAGTATTTAAACTCAAGATAGTAAGGTGGTAATTGAGTTTAAAGCTCAAATTTAAGTGCTAAGTTAAGGCAAAAGGAATTAATATTTACAGAATGGAATAAAATGGTGAGCTGCTTTCTTAGCTTAATTAAGCTACTAGGTGCATCACCTACTTGAGCTATATGGATATAGTTAAAGGGCCCAAGGTTAATGGATCAGATTTAGGCTTATATTAATGGGCTCACTTGAGGCCCAATCTAAGTAAAGGAAAATAAAAATGAAAGGAAACCCAACAGCCAAATCTGCCAAGGCCCAATGTAGTTAAGCCCAAGTAAAGGCAAGTAAGTGCATCACCTAGTTTGACCTTTTGAGCTGCTTAATGTACATAAGCAGGTGCATCACCTACTTGACCAATTAGTGGCTGAAAATGGACCCAAAAATAGGGAGGTTCTAGAGGATATTTTTAATGGTCAAGAAGGCTCTATATAAATCCAATATAAGCTAATCTTTTCACTCATTTTAACACATAAAAATTCAAAATTAACTTCAGCTATCTCTCTCTTTTCTCTCAAGAGCAGCCTAAAAATTCCTTCTAGGGTTCTTGAAGAAACCCTCATATCTGCAAACTAAGGTAAGAGAAACACTTATGGATTTAGCTTAATTCTCCCATGGAAGACTAGGGAAACATGTTATTCACGCTTAATTATAAGTACAAGGCAGAAGTTTTCACAAGCTACTGCTCATTTTTTCTTGTTTATTAAGAAACTTTTCTCTTCTTCCTTGGTTTAAGTGTGAAGGGAAGTTGAACTAATTAAGCACATGATCGCAAATAAGGGTTGCACATTCCACGTAAGGACATGTTAAATTAATAATAGACATAATGTGTATCTGTCATACAAATACTTGTAACATGTATAATGTAGGATCTTATTGACTCAATGATCCTCATTTGACTTGGTGGATAAGTCGTGAAAATTTCTGTTTAGAGTACCTTTGTCATAAAAATACTTGAAAGTATAAACACACCAATATTGGAGAATGAACACGCATAGAATTAGCTTGACACATTTTTGAAACCATGGATGGTATGAGGGAGATTATTATTTTTGGAAACTGTACACCCTCACATTGTATCTTTTACCATGAGGATGACTTAGAGATCTCACTTGGTTGGTACACAGAATATAGGACTTCATGCCTTAATATGGAATCAAATAGCCTTACATACCTTGTCTCCCGACCAATACTATGTGGTACCATGAATCAGCCTTTCCTTTGAGGCATTAATCTGCATTAATGGCAAGTAATAGAGCTAATATTAACAGCTAGTAAACAAGGTTGGATCACTTCGACTTACCAAAACTGTAGTCGGGCAGCAAGCTCAAAACCCCTCTACTAATGGGTGTTCTTTTCACTAATTCCTTTACCACCATGTTTACACAATTTATGACCTTCCCATGAGGTCATCAGACACTACCTGGGATTTACAACATCCAAAACAGTATCAGAAATTTACTCTATTCTGAAAATCTCTCTCTATCTCTCTACTGTATGCATACGATGTTTAAGCAATAAACTTGTAAGTTCTTCTAATTTTTTCCTTTATATTTCTGCATTACTTAAGATCCTCTTAATGAGAATAAGGTTTTTAAGTTCTATAAGGAACTTGTTTCTGGCTTCATCATCATTGATGTGTTGGATGATATCAAAGAGAGCTTCTTTCGAGTGATCTGAAAGTACTCTGATCCTAGCAGGTATGTTATCGCAAGTGCAGAATGCTTCTGTACAATTGCAATCCTTTCCTGATTGGCTCCTGTCCGACTCGTAGTCAAGGTTGATATCTTCATCATCACTGTATTCTTCAGAGGATCCTGAAGATGCAGA
>JAJONR010002971.1:0-23740 GCA_029582245.1 Solanum etuberosum
CTAAAAAACCATAAAGCCTAAAAAAAACCTTAAAAAACCCTAAACCTAATTAACCCTAAAAATACTTTTAAAACCCTAAAAAAATCCAAAACCCTAAATCCTAAATAAATCATAAAAAATCCTAAATCTAAAACCCTAAGAAACCCTAAGCCCTAAGAACCCCTAGACCGTAAAAAAACCATGAAAAATCCTAAAAAAACCTTTCAAAAACCCTAAACCTAAATAAAGTTGAAAAAACTCTAAACCTAAAAGTACTCTAGAAAAACTTAAGACATAAACCCTAAAAATCCTTAAACAAAAAACCTAAAACCCTAAACCCTAAACGCTAAACTATATCATCTAAGAAACACTAAACCCTTAATCCTAAACCTAAGGTCTAAACCCTAAGAAATCCTAAACCCTAAAAAACCCAAAAAAAACTTTAAACCCTAAACCCTAAAAAACCCTAAATCTAAAACCCTAATCCCTAAGAACCCCTAAATAGTAAAAAACATAAAAATCCTAAAAAAGAACCTTTTAAACCTAAAAAAAAACCCTAGAAAATCTTAAGCACTAAACCCTAAACCCTAAAAACCCTTAAAGAAAAAACCTAAATCCTAAGAAACCCTAAACGCTAAACCCTATACCCTAAGAAACCCTAAACCCATAACCCTAAACCTGAGGGATAAACCCTAAACACCAAGCCGTATAAAACCCTAAGAAACCCTAAAAACTAAGAAAACCTAAACCCTTTAAAACCTTAAAAACCGTTTAAAACCCTAATCCCTAAAAACCCCTAAACTTAAAATTGTATTCCCTAAATCCTAAGAAACCCTAAACCCTAAGAAACCCTAAACCTTAAGAAACCTAAAACACTAAAAAACCCTAAGAAACCCTAAAAACCCCTAATCGTAAAAAACCCTAAACCTAAAAAAATCAAAAAAAAAACCTAAACCTAAAAAACACTAAACCTAGAAACCTAAACCATAAGAAACCCTAAGCGATAAATCCTAAAACCTAAGAAACCCTAAAGCTTAAACCCTATACCTTAGGGCCTAAACCCTAAACCCTAAATTTTAGGCCTAAACGCGAAAAACCCTTTAAACCCTAAACCTAAAAAACCATAAGCCCTAAGCCCTAAACCCTAAAAAACTCAAAAAATCCCTAAACTTAAAACCCTAAGCCCTAAACCCTAACATACACAAAGAAACCCTAAAAACCTTAAAAACACTAAACCTAAAAAACCCTTAATAAAACACTAAACCTAAAAAACCCCGAGAAAAAACCCTAAGCCCCAAACACTAAACTCTAAGCCTTAGGTCATAAACCCAAAACCCAATACCCTAAATCCTAAATCCTAAATCCTAAACCCTAAAATCCTTTAGACAAAAAACATAAAACCCTAAACCCTAAGAAACCCTAAATGCTAAACCCTATACGCTAAGAAATCCTAAACCTTAGGGCTTAACCCTAAACCCAAGCATTATGAAATAATATAAAACCCTAAACCCTAAGAAACCCTAAACCCTAAGAAAACTTAAACTCTAAAAAATCTTTAAATACCCTAAAAAAACCCATTAAAAACGAAAAAACTAAAAAAAAAAAGCCTAAACTTAAAACCCTATGCCCTAAATCCTAAGAAACCCAAAACCCGAAGAAACCCTAAAGCTTAAACCCAATACCTTAGGGCCTAAAACCTAAATCCTAAATCATAGGCCTAAACCCTAAACATTAAGAAACCCTAAAAAAAAAACCCTAAAAACCCCTAATAACCTTTTAAAACCCTAAACCTAAAAAACTCTAAAAAACCATAAGCCCTAAACCATAAATCCTAAAAAACTCAAAAAATCCCTAAACCTAAAACCCTAAGCCCTAAACCCTAAACCCTAACATATGCTAAGAAACCCTAAAAACCTGAAAAACTATAAACCTAAGAACCCTAAATAAAACACTAAACCAAAAAAACACCAAGAAAAAACCCTAAGCCCCAAACCCTAAACTCTAAGCCTTAGGTCATAAACCCTAAACCCAATACCCTAAACCCAAAACCCTAAACCCTAAAACCCTTTAAATAAAAAACCTAAAACCCTAAACCCTAAGAAACCCTAAACGCTAAACCCTATACCCTAAGAAACCCTAAACCCTATAACTTAGGGATAAACCCTAAACTAAAAGCCTTATGAAACACTATGAAACCCTAACCCTAAAAAATCTTTAAAAACCCTAAAAATAAAAAAAAAGCCTAAACGTAAAACCCTATGCCCTAAACCCTACCCCTAAAAAAACCTAAATCTTAAACCCTAAACCCTAAGAAATCCTAAACCTAAAAGAATCCTCAAAAGCCCTTAAAAACCATAAGAAACCCTGAACCATAAAAACCCAAGAAACCTTAAACCCTAAAAACCTTTAAAATCCTAGACCTAAGAAATCACCTTAAACCCTAAACCATAAAAACTATAAACCTAAAACTCTAAACCCTAAGAATCCCTAAACCGTAAACACTAAACCCTAAAAAACACTAACAAACCCAAAAGAAATACTAAGAAAGCTTAAATGTTAAACCCTAAACCCTATACCCTAAGCCCTAAGAAACACCAAACCCTAAACCCTAAGAAACCCTAAACCTTAACCCCTAAACCCTAAGACCCTAAACCCTAAATCCTAAGAAACCCTAAACCAAAGAAACCCTAAAAACCTTTTAAAACTCAAAACCTAAAAACCCAAAAAAACACCCTTTTAAACCCCTAAAAACCTTTAAAAATCCTTAACCTAAAAAACCCTAAAAAAACTAATCTCTACACCCTAATTTATCCGAAAAATAATTTTAAAAACCCTAAACCCTAGACCATAAGAAACCCTAAACCCTAAGAAACCCTAAATTCTAAGTAACTCTACACCCTAAAAATCCCTAAAAACCCTAAAAAATCCCTAAAATACTTTAAAAACCCTAATTCCTAAACCCTAAAACCTTAAAAACCCAAACCCCTAAACCCTAAAAACCCTAAAATAATATAAGAAAACCTAGACCGTAAGAGACTTTAAGGTTCCTTTAACCTTATGGCGTAAACCCTAAGCCCTAAGAAACCCTAAACCCTAAAAAATTCCTAAAAATTATAAGAAACCCTAAACCCTAAATCGTGAGAAACTATAAACCTTAAACCCTAAACCTTAGGCCCTAAACCCTAATCCCTAAGAAATCCTAAACCCCACAAAACCTTAAAAAACCCTACAAAAAAACCTAAACCCTAAAAAATCTAAACTCTAAATCCTAAGAAACCCAAAACCCTAAAGACCCATAAACCATATAAAAAAACCTTAGAACCCCTAAATCTAAAAAACCCTAAAATCCCAAAAAAAAACTATCAAAATGATAAACCTAAAAATCCAAAAAAAAAAAAACTTATGCCCTAAGCCCTTAAAAACCATAAAAAAAAACCATAAGCACTAAACCCTTAAAAACCCTAAGATATCCTAAACCCTAAAAAACCCATAAAAACCCTATAAAAAACTTTGAAAACTCTGAAAAAAACCTAAACCTAAAAAGCCCTAGAAAAAAACTAAGCCCGAAACCCTAAACCCTAAACCATAAAAACACTAAACCTAAAACCCTAAAGCCTAAACACTAAGAAACCCTAAATGCTAAACCTTAAGAAATCTTAAACCATTAACACTAAACCTTAGGGCTTAAACTCTAAGCCCTAAGAAACCCTAAACCTTAAAAATCCTAAAAAAAACCTTTAAAAATCCTAAACCTAAATAACCCTAAATAACCCTAAAAAAACCCTAAGAAAATTGTTATCCCTAAGCTATTAAAAACACTAAACTAAAACCCTAAACCCTAATAAATCCTAAACCCTAAGAAACCCTAAATATAAAAAACCCTAACAAACCCTAAAAAATCTTTCAAAAGCCCTAAACCAAGAAAGTCCTAAAAAAAACCTAAAGGTTAAGGCCTAAATCCTAAACCCTAGAAAAACTTAAATGTTAGGACCTAAACCCTAAACCCTAAGAAACCCTAAAATCCTAAACCCTTAACCTTAAGAAACCCTAAGCCTTAAAAAACCCTACATCTTAAAAAACCTTAAAAACCCTAAACCTAAGAAACCCTAAACCCTAAACTATAAAAAAAACCATAAACCCTAATAAACCCTAAACCATAAACCCCTATAAACCCTAAACCTAAAATCCTAAGCCCTAAACCCTAAGAAACCCTCAATCCCAAAAAAACCTAAAAAAACATAAAACCCCAAAACCTCAATAACCCTAAAAAAACCATCAACCTAAATAACCCTAAAAAAAACCTATGCCCTAAACCCTAACCTTAAAAACCCTAAAGCCAAAACCCTAAACTCTAAACCCTAAGAAACCCTAAACCCTAAAAAATCTTAAACCCTAATAAAACCATAAACCTAAAAATCCCTAAAAAAAACCTCAGAAATCCTACACCCTAAGAAACCCTTAACCCTAAAAACCCTAATCGTAGAAACCCATAAAAAATCTAAAAAAAAACCCTAAACTTAAGAAACCTTAAACCCTAAACCATAAAAAACCCTAAATCCTAAGAAACCTTAAACCCTAAACCATAAAAAACCCTAAACCCTAAAAAAACTTTAAAAAACCCAAAAGAAATACTAAGAAACCTTAAACGCTAAGCGCTAAATCCTAAAAAACCCTAAACCCTAAACCCTAAGCCCTAAGAAACCCTAAGAAACACTAAACCCTACGCCCTAAGAAACTCTAAACCTTAAACCCTTATAAACCCTAAGCTGTAAGAAACCCTAATGCCCTAAAACCTAAACCCTAAACCCTTAGAAACCCTATACCTAAGAAACCTAATACCCTAAACCCTAAAACCCTTTAAAAACACTAAATCTTAAAACCCTAAAAAAAACCTTTAAAACCCCTAAAACCTTAAAACCCTAAAAAAAAAACCTTTAAAGGCCCTAAAAACCTTTAAAAACCTTAAACCTAAAAAATACAAAGCCCTACACCCTAATTTACCCTAAAAATCATCCAAAAATAAATAAAATCCCAAACCCTAAGAAACCCTATGAAACCCAATACCCTAAACAATAAGAATCCCCTAAACACTAAGAAAACCTAAACCCTAAAAAACACAAAGAAACCCTAAACCCTAAAAAACCTAAAAAAAACCTTAAAACCCCAAACCTAATAAACCTAAACTCTAAACTCTAAACTCTAAACCCTAAAACTTAAACACTAAGAAACCCTTAAAAACCATAAGCCCTAAACCCAAACCCTAAGAAACTCTAAGAAACCCCAAACTCTAAACACTAAGAAACCTTAAACCTGAAAAAACACTAAGAAATCCTTAACTCTAAAAAACACCAAAAAATCTTTAAAAACTCTAAACCTAAAAAAACCCATAAGAAATCCTAAACCTAACAAACCCAAAAAAACAACCTAAACCGTAAACCCTAGAATAACCCTAAACCTAAAACACTAAACACTACAACCTAAAAGACCCAAAAAAACCCTAAGAAACCTTAAACGCTAAACTCTAAACCCTAAGAAACCCTAAGCCCTAAACCCTAAATCCTAAACCCTAAACCCTAAGAAAGCCTAAACCCTAGGAAACCATAAACCATAAGAAAGTCTAAACCTTAAAAACGATTAAAAAAAAGACCTAAGCCCTAAAACCTAAGAAACCTTAAACCCTGTACCCTACAGAATCCTAAAAAACCTTAAAAACCCTAAACCTAAAAAACCGTAAGCCCTAAACCCTAAACCCTACAAAAGCCTAAACCCTAAACCCTAAGAAACCCTAAACCCAAAACCAAAAACTATAAAACCTAAACCCTAAACCCTTATAACCCTAAACCTAAAGCCATAAACACTAAACCTTAAGAAACCCTAAAAAACCCACAGCCCTAAACACAAAGAAACCCAAACCCTAAAAAACCCTCAACCCCTAAACCCGAAGAAACCCTAATGCCTAAACACTTAGAAATCCTTAACCTTAAAAAACCATAAACCTAAAAAAGAACCCTTTAAACCTAAAAAAACTATAAACCTAAAAAAACCCTAGAAAAACTCTAAAGCTTAAACCCTAAACCCTAAAAACCCTATAAAAACACTAAGAATCCCTAAACCTTAAACCCTAAAACCCCTTAAAAACATTAAAAAAAAATCAATAATTCCTAAACCCTAAATTCTAAATCTTAAGGCCTAAACCCTAAAACCATAAGAAACACTAAACCCTAAACCCTAAGAAGCCATAAACCCTAAACCCTAAGAAACACTAAACTCTAAACCTTAGGGCTAAACCCTAAATCCCAAGCCTTATGAAACACTAAGAAACCCAAAGCCCTAAGAAAACCTAAGCCCTGAAAAACCTTTAAAACCCTAAACCAAAAAAACCCTTAAAAACCCCAAACTCTAAAAAAACCCTAAATCTAAAACCCTAAGCCCTAAACCCTAGGAAACCCTAAGCCCTAAGAACCCCTAAACCGTAAAAAACCATAAAAATCCGAAAAAAACATTGAAAACCCCTAAATAAAAAAAAAACTCTAAACCTAAAAAAAACCCTTGAAAAACTTAAGCGCTCAACCCTAAAAACCCTTAAATAAAAAACCTAAACCTAAACCTAAAACCCTAAACCCCAAGAAACCCTAAACGCTAAACCCTATACCCTAAGAAACTCTAAACCCTTAACCCTAAACCTTAGGTCTAAACCCTAAGCACCAAGCCTTATGAAACACTAAGAAACCCTAAAACCTAAGAAACCCTAAACCCTAAGAAAACCTAAAACCTAAAAAACCCCTAAACCTAAAATACCCTACAAAAAACCTTTAAAACCCTAAACCTTAAAGAAACCCTAAACTTAAAACCCTATAACCTAAAGCCTAAGAAACCCTAAACCCTAGGAAAACCTAAACCGTAAGAAACCGAAAACCTTAAAAAACCCTAAGAAACCTTAAAAGCCTTTAAAAACCATAATCGTAAGAAACCCTAAACACTACAAAAACCCTAAACACTATAAAAAACCTAAACGATAAATCCTATACCCTAAGAAACCCTAAACGTTAAACCCTATATCTTAGGGCCTACACCCTAAATCTTAGGCCTAAACCCTAAACCCAAAGAAACCCTAAAAACGCCCTAAAATCGTTTAAAACCCTAAAAAACCATAAGCCCTAAACCCTAAACCCTAAGAAACTCAAAAAAATCCCTAAACCTATAACCCTAAGCCCTAAACCCTAAACCCTAAAAAACCTTAAAAAATCTATACCTAAAAACCCTTAAAAAAACCATAAGCCCTAAATCTGAAATCCTAAACCCTAAGAAACCCTAAAACCCTATACCATAAGCCCTAAGAAACCCTAAACCATAAGAAAACCTATACCCTAATATACTCTAAATGCTAAGAAAACCTAAAACCTAAAAACCCTAAACGTAAAAAATCCTAAAAAAAGCCAAGACTTAAACCGAAAACTTTAATCCTAAAACCCTAAGCCCTAAGAAACCCTAATAAACACTTAACCTTAAACCGTAATCCCTAAGAAACACTAAACCGTAAAGCCTAAGACACCTTAAAAAAACCTAAAGAATCCCTAAACCCTAAACCTTAAGGCCTAAACCCTAACTAACTCTAAGGCCTAAAAACCCTAAACCCTAAGAAACACAAAACCCTTAACACTAAGAAACCTAAACCCTAAAGATCCTTTAAAATTGTAGACCTGAAAAATCCTAAAAGATTCCCCCAGAAAATCCTTTAAAAAACCCCCAAAACACCCATTAAAAACCCTAAACCTAAAAAACCCTAAAAAACTATAAACCTAAAAAAAACCCTAAGTCCTAAACCCTAAACCTTACTAAAAAACCCTAAACCCTGAACCCTAATAGACCCTAAGCCCTAAAAAACCATAAAGCCTAAAAAAACCTTAAAAAACCCTAAACCTAATAAACCCTAAAAATACTTTTAAAACCCTAAAAAAATCCAATACCCTAAACCCTAAAAAAATCATAAAAAATCCTAAATCTAAAACCCTAAGAAACCCTAAGCCCTAAGAACCCCTAGACCATAAAAAAACCATGAAAAATCCTAAAAAAACGTTCAAAAAACCCTAAACCTAAAAAAACCTGAAAAAACTCTAAACCTAAAAGTACCATAGAAAAACTTAAGACATAAACACTAAACCCTAAAAACCCTTAAAAAAAACCTAAAATCCTAAACCCTAAATGCTAAACTATATAATCAAAGAAACACTAAACCCTTAACCCTAAACCTTAGGTCTAAACCCTAAACCCTAAGAAATCCTAAACCCTAAGAAAACTAAAACCCTAAAAAATCCAAAAAAAACTTTAAAAACTCTAAACCTAAAAAACCCTAAATCCTAAAAAACCCAAAAAACCCTAAATATAAAACCCTAAGCCCTAAGAACCCCTAAATAGTAAAAACCAACCTTTTAAACCTAAAAAAACCCTAGAAAAACTTAATCCCTAAACCCTAAACCCTAAAAACCCTTAAAGAAAAAACCCTAACATACGCTAAGAAATCCTAAAAACCTTAAAAACTCTAAATCTAAGAACCCTTAATAAATCACTAAACCTAAAAAACCCTAAGCCCCAAACCCTAAACTCTAAGCCTCAGGTCATAACCTAAAACCCAATACCCTAAATCCTAAATCCTAAAATCCTTTACACAAAAAACATAAAACCCTAAACCCTAAGAAACCCTAAACGCTAAACGCTAAACCCTATAACCTAAGAAACCCTAAACCCTAAACCTTAGGGCTTAACCCTAAACCCAAGCGTTATGAAATAATATTAAACCCTAAGAAACCCTAAACCCTAAGAAAACTTAAAACCTAAAAAATCTTTAAATACCCTAATAAACCCCTTTAAAACCGAAAAAACTAAAAACAAAGCCTAAACTTAAAACCCTATGCCCTAAATCTAAAGAAACCCAACACCCGAAGAAACCCTAAACCCTAAGAGACCCTAAAGCTTAAAGCCTATACCTTAGGGCCTAAAACCTAAACCCTAAATCATAGGCCTAAACACTAAAAAAAAAAACCTAAAAAACCCCTAAAAACCTTTTAAAACCCTAAACCTAAAAAACTCTTAAAAACCATAAGCCCTAAACCCTAAAAAACTCAAAAAATCCCTAAACCTAAAACCCTAAGCCCTAAGCCCTATACCCTAACATACGCTAAGAAACCCTAAAAACCTTAAAAAATCTAAACCTAAGAACCCTTAATAAAACACTAAACCTAAAAAAGCCAAAGAAAAAACCCTAAGCCCCAAATCCTAAACTCTAAGCCTTAGGTCATAAACCCTAAACCCTAAATCCTAAACCCTAAAACCCTTCAAATAAAAAACCTAAAACCCTAAACCCTAAGAAACCCTAAATGCTAAACCCTATTCCCTAAGAAACCCTAAACCCTAAACCTTAGGGATAAACCCTAAACCCAAAGCCTTATGAAACACTATGAAACCCTAAACCCTAAAAAATCTTTTAAAACCCTAAAAACTTAAAAAAAAGCCTAAACATAAAACCCTATGCCCTAAACCCTAACCCTAAAAAACCCTAAAGCTTAAACCCTAAATCATAAACCCTAAGAAATCCTAAACCTAAAAGAATCCTCAAAATCCCTTAAAAACCATAAGAAACCCTTAACCATAAAAACCCAAGAAACCTTAAACCCAAAAAAACCCTTAAAACCTTAAAGCTAAGAAATCACCTTAAACCCAAAACCATAAAAACTCAAAACCTAAAACTCTAACCCCTAAGAATCCCTAAACCGTAAACCCTAAACCCTAAAAAACACTAACAAACCCAAAGGAAATACTAAGAAAGCTTAAATGTTAAACACTAAACCTTAAAAAACTATAAACCCTATACCCTAAGCCCTAAGAAACACCAAACCCTAAACCCTAAGAAACCCTAAACCTTAACCCCTAAACCCTAAGACCCTAAACTCTAAATCCTAAAAAACCCTAAACCAAAGAAACCCTAAAAACCTTTTAAAATTCAAAACATAAAACCCCCCCAAAAAACACCCTTTTAAACCCCTAAAAACCTTTAAAAACCCTTAACCTTAAAAACCCTAAAAAAAACACTAATCCCTACACCCTAATTTACCCTAAAAATAATTTAAAAAGCCCTAAACCCTAGACCATAAGAAACCCTATATCCTAAGAAACCCTAAACCCTAAATAACCCTACACCCTAAAAATCCCTAAAAACCCTAAAATACTTTAAAAACCCTAAAATAACCCAAAGTCCTCAACCCTAAAACCTAAAAAAACCCAAACCCCTAAATCCTAAAAACCCTAAAATAATATAAGAAAACTTAGACCGTGAGAGACTTTAAGCCCTAAACCCTTAACCTTATGGCGTAAACCCTAAGCCCTAAGAAACCTAAACCCTAAAAAATATAAGAAACCCTAAACCCTAAATCCTGAGAAACTATAAACCTAAAACCCTAAACCCTAAAAAACTCTAAACTCTAAAAAAACCCTAAAATCCCAAAAAAAAACCTTCAAACCCCTAAATCTAAAAAAACCCTAAAATCCCAAAAAAAAACCTTCAAAATCATAAACCTAAAAACCCTAAAAAAAACTTATGCCCTTCAGCCCTTAAAAACCATAAAAAAAATCCTAAGCCCTAAACCCTTAAAAACCCTAAGATATCCTAAATGCTAAAAAACCCATAAAAACCCTATAAAAACTTTGAAACCCTTAAAAAAACCTAAACTTAAAAAGGCCTAGAAAAACACTAAGCCCTAAGCCCTAAACCCTAAACCCTAAAAACACAAAACCTAAAACCCTAAGGCCTAAACACTAAGAAAACCTAAATGCTAAGCCTTAAGAAACCCTAAACCATTAACACTAAACCTTAGGGCCTAAACCCTAAGCCCTAAGAAACCCTAAACTCTAAAATCCTTAAAAAACCTTTAAAAAATCCTAAACCTAAATAACCCTAAAAAAACCTTAAAAAACCCTAAGAAAATAGTAAGCCCTAAACCCTTAAAAACAATAAACCTAAAACCCTAAGCCCTAAACCCTAATAAATCCTAAACCCTAAGAAACCCTAAATATAGAAAAACCCTAAGAAACCCTAAATATAGAAAAACCCTAAGAAACCCTAATAAATCCTAAACCCTAAGAAACCCTAAAAAATCTTTCAAAAGCCCTAAACCTAGAAAGTCTTAAAAAAAAACCTAAATGTTAAGGCCTAAACCCTAAACCCTAGAAAAACGTAAATGTTAGGGCCTAAACCCTAAACCCTAACCTTAAGGCATAAACCCTAAATCCTAAGAAACCCTAAAATCCTAAACCCTAAGAAACCCTTAACCTTAAGAAACCTTAAGAAACCCTAAGCCTTAAAAAACCTTAAAACCCTAAACCTAATAAACCCTAAACCCTAAACTATAAAAAAACCATAAACCCTAAACCATAAACCCCTATAAACCCTATACCTAAAATCCTAAGCCCTAAACCCTAAGAAACCATAAACCCTAAACCCTAAGAAACCCTCAATCCCAAAATACCCTAAAAAAACATAAAACCTCAATAACCCTAAAAAAAACCATCAACCTAAATAACCCTAAAAAAACCCTATGCCCTAAATCCTTGCCTTAAAAACCCTAAACTCTAAACCCTAAGAAATCCTAAATCATAAAAAATCGTAAACCCTAATAAAACCCTAAACCTAAATATCCCTAAACAAAACCCTAAGAAATCCTACACCCCAAGAAACCCTTAAACCTAAAAACCCTATGAAACCCTAATCGTAAAAACCCATAAAAAATCTAAAAAAAAACCCTAAACCTAAGAAACCTTAAACCCTAAAACATAAAAAACCCTAAATCCTAAGAAACCTTAAACCCTAAACCATAAAAAACCCTAAACCCTAAACACACTTTAAAAAACCCAAAAGAAATATTAAGAAATCTTAAACGCTAAATGCTAAATCCTAAAAAACCCTAAACCCTCATCCTTAGGGCCTAAACCCTAAACCCTAAGCCCTAAAAAACCCTAAGAAACACTAAACCCTAAATCTCAAGAAACTCTAAACCTTAAATCCTTATAAACCCTAAGCTGTAAGAAACCCTAATGCCCTAAAACCTAAACCCCAAACCCTCAGAAACCCTATACCTAAGAAACCCTAATACCCTAAACCCTAAAACCCTTTAAAAATACTAAACCTTAAAACCCTAAAAAAAACCTTTAAAACCTTAAAACCCTAAAAAAAAAAACCTTTAAAGCCCCTAAAAACCTTAAACGTAAAAAATACAAAGCCCTACACCCTAATTTACCCTAAAAATCATCCAAAAATAAATAAAATCCCAAACCCTATGAAACCCAAAACCCTAAACAATAAGAATCCCCTAAACACTAAGAAAACCTAAACCCTAAAAAATACAAAGAAACCCTAAACCCTAAAAAACCTAAAAAAAAACCACAAAACCCCAAACCTAATAAACCCTAAACTCTAAACTCTAAACCCTAAAACTTAAACACTAAGAAAAACATAAAAACCATAAACCCTAAACCCAAACCCTAAGAAACTCTAACAAACCCCAAACCCTAAACCCTAAGAAACCCTAAACATGAAAAAACACTAAGAAACCCTAAACCCTAAAAAACACAAAAAAAACTTTAAAAATTTTAAACCTAAAAAAACCATAAGAAATCCTAAACCTAACAAACCCAAAAAAACAACCTAAACCCTAGAATAACCCTAAACCTAAAACACTAAACCCTACAACCTAAAAGACCCAAAAAAAAAACCTAAGAAACCTTAAACGCTAAACTCTAAACCCTAAGAAACCCTAAGCCCTAAATCCTAAACCCTAAACCCAAAGAAAGCCTAAACCCTAGGAAACCCTAAACCATAAGAAAGTCTAAACCCTAAAAAACCTAAGCCTAAAAAACCCTAAGCCCTAAACCTTAAAAACAATTAAAAAAATGACCTAAGCCCTAAAACCTAAGAAACCTTAAACCCTGTACCCTACAGAATCCTAAAAAACCTTAAAAACCCTAAACCTAAAAAACCCTAAGCCCTAAACCCTAAACCCCAAAAAGCCTAAACCCTAAGAAACCCAAAACCCAAAACCAAAAACCATAAAACCTAAACCCTAAACCTAAAGCCATAAACACTAACCTTAAGAAACCCTAAAAAACCCTCAGCCCTAAACACAAAGAAATCCTAAACCCTAAAAAACCCTCAGCCCTAAACCTGAAGAACTCTAATGCCTAAACACTTAGAAACCCTTAACCTTAAAAAACTATAAAAAAATCTTTTAAAAAACCCTAAAAAAAATCGCTTAACCTAAAAAACCCTAAAAACCTCTAAGCCCTAAACCCTAAATATCCCTAAAAATCCCTAAACTCTATAGCTTAAACCCTAAACCCTAAAAACCCTATAAAAACACTAAGAATCCCTAAACCTTAAACCCTAAAACCTCTTAAAACATTTTAAAAAAACTCTAATAATTCCTAAACCATAAATTCTAAATCTTAAGCCCTAAAAGCCTAAGAAACACTAAACCCTAAGAAGCCATAAACCCTAAACCCTAAGAAAGACTAAACTCTAAACCTTAGGGCTTAACCCTAAACCCCAAGCCTTATGAAACACTAAGAAGCCCTAAACCCTAAGAAACTCAAAGCCCTAAGAAAACCTAAACCCTAAAAAACCTTTAAAACCCTAAACCAAAAAAACCCTTAAAAACCCCAAACTCTAAAAAAAAACCTAAATCTAAACCCTAAGCCCTAAACCCTAAGAAACACTAAGCCCTAAGAACCCCTGAACCGTAAAAAACCATAAAAATCTGAAAAAACATTTAAAAAGCCTAAACCAAAAAAAACTCTAAACCTAAAACAAACCCTTGAAAAACATAAGCGCTCAACCCTAAAAACCCTTAAACCTAAAATCCTAAACCCCAAGAAACCCTAAATGCTAAACCCTATACCCTAAGAATCTCTAAACCCTTAACCCAAAACCTTAGGGCTAAACCCTAAGCACCAAGCCTTATGAAACACTAAGAAACCCTAAACCCTAAGAAACCCTAAACCCTAAAAAACCCCTAAACCTAAAATACCTACTAAAAACTCTAAACCCTAAGAAACCCTAAACCCTAAAAAACCCCTAAACCTAAAATACCTACAAAAAACCTTTAAAACCCTAAACCTTAGAGAAACCCTAAACTTAAAACCCTATAACCTAAAGCCTAAGAAACCCTAAACCCTAAGAAACCCCTAAACCTAAAATACCTACAAAAAAACTTTAAAACCCTAAACCTTAGAGAAACCCTAAACTTAAAACCCTATAACCTAAAGCCTAAGAAACCCTAAACCCTAAGAAAACCTAAACCGTAAGAAATCCAAAACCCTAAAAACCCTAAGAAACCTTAAAAACCTTTAAAAACCATAATCGTAAGAAACCCTAAACACTACAAAAACCCTAAACCCTAAGAAACCCTAAACCTTAAACCCTATATCTTAGGGCCTAAACCCTAAATCTTAGGCCTAAACCCTAAACCCAAAGAAACCATAAAAACCCCCCCTAAAACCGTTTAAAACCCTAAAAAACCATAAGCCCTAAACCCTAAACCCTAAAAAACTCAAAAAAATCCCTAAACCTATAACCCTAATCCCTAAAAAACCTTGAAAAATCTAAACCTAAAAACCCTTAAAAAAATCATAAGCCCTAAATCTGAAATCCTAAACCCTATACCATAAGCCCTAAGAAACCCTAAACCATAAGAAAACCTATACCGTAATAAACTCTATATGCTAAGAAAACCGAAAACCTAAAAACCCTAAACCTAAAAAATCCTTAAAAAAAACAAGATTAAACCCAAAACTTTAATCCTAAAACCCTAAGCCATAAGAAACACTAATAAACACTTAACCTTAAACCCTAATCCCTAAGAAACCCTAAACCATAAAGCCTAAGACACCTTAAAAAAACCTAAAGAATCCCTAAATCCTAAACCTTAAGGCCTAAACCCTAACTAACCCTAAGCCCTAAAAACCCTAAGAAACCCTAAACCCCAAAAAACACAAAACCCTTAAAAATAAGAAAACTAAACCCTAAAGATCCTTTAAAATTGTAAACCTGAAAAATCCCAAAAGATTCCCCAGAAAATCCTTCCAAAAACCCCCAAAACACCCTTTAAAAACCCTAAACCTAAAAAACTATAAACCTAAAAAAAATCCTAAGTCCTAAACCCTAAACCTTAATCGCTAAAAAACCCTAAACCCTGAACCCTAACAGAACTTAAGCCCTAAGAAACCATAAAGCCTAAAAAAAACCTTAAAAAACCCTAAACCTAATAAACCCTAAAAATACTTTTAAAATCCTAAAAAAATCCAATACCCTAAACTCTAAAAAAATCATAAAAAATCCTAAATCTAAAACCCTAAGAAACCCTAAGCCCTAAGAACCCCTAGACCGTAAAAAAACCTAAAAAAACTCTAAACCTAAAAGTACCCTACAAAAACATAAGACATAAACCCTAAACCCTAAAAACCCTTAAACAAAAACCCTAAAACCCTAAACCCTAAATGCTAAACTATATAACCTAAGAAACACTAAACCCTTAACCCTAAACCTTAGGTCTAAACCCTAAGAAAACTTAAACCCTAAAAAACCTAAAAAAAACTTTAAAACCCCTAAACCTAAAAAACCCAAAAAACCCTATATCTAAAACCCTAAGCCCTAAGAACCCCTAAATAGTAAAAAACATAAAAATCCTAAAAAATAACCTTTTAAACCTAAAAAACCCTAGAAAAACTTAAGCCCTTAACCCTAAACCCTTAAAGAAAAAAACCTAAACCCTAAGAAAACCTAAACTCAAAACCCTATACCCTAAGAAACCCTAAACCCATAACCCTAAACCTGAGGGCTAAACCCTAAACCCCGAGCCGTATAAAATACTAAGAAACCCTAAACCCTAAAACCTAAGAAAACCTAAACCCTTAAAAACCCTAACCTAAAATACCCTAAAAAAACCTTTTAAAACCCTAAGCCCTAAAAACCCCTACACTTAAAACCGTATGCCCTAAATCCTAAGATACCCTAAACCCTAAGAAACCCTAAACCTTAAGAAACCTAAAACCCTAAAAAACCCTAAGAAACCCTAAAAACCCCTAACGTAAAAAATCCTAAACCTAGAAAAATCATAAAAAACCCTAAACCTAAAAAAACACTAAACCTAGAAACCTAAACCATAAGAAACCCTAAGCGATAAATCATAAACCCTAAGAAACCCTAAAGCTTAAACCCTATACCTTAGGGCCTAAACTCTAAACACTAAATCTTAGGCCTAAACCCTAAACATTAAGAAACCCTAAAAAACCCCTAAAAACCTTTTAAAACCCTAAACCTAAAAACCATAAGCCCTAAACCCTAAAAAACTCAAAAAAACCCTAAACTTAAAACCCTAAGCCCTAAATCCTAAACCCTAACATACGCTAAGAAACCCTAAAAACCTTAAAAACTCTAAACCTAAGAACCCTTAGTAAAACACTAAACCTAAAAAACCCCAAGAAAAAACCCTAAGCCCCAAACCCTAAACTCTATGCTTTAGGTCATAAACCCAAAACCCAATACCCTAAATCCTAAATCCTAAACCCTAAAATCCTTTAGACAAAAAACATAAAACACTAAACCCTAAGAAACCCTAAACGCTAAACCCTATAACCTAAGAAACCCTAAACCCAAACATTATGAAATAATATGAAACCCTAAACCCTAAACCCTAAGAAAACTTAAACCCTAAAAACAACCCTTTAAAATCGAAAAAACTTAAAAAAAAGCCTAATCATAAAACCCTATGCCCTAAATCCTAAGAAACCCAAAACCCGAAGAAACCCTAAACCCTAAGAAACCCTAAAGTTTAAACCCTATACCTTAGGGCCTAAAACCTAAACCCTAAATCATATGCCTAAACCCTAAACATTAAGAAACCCAAAAAAACCCTAAAAACCCCTAAAAACCTTTTAAAACCCTAAACCTAAGAAATCCCTAAACCCTAAATTGTAAATCTTAAGGCCTAAACCCTAAACCCTAAGTCCTAAACCACTAAGAAACAATAAACCTTAAACCCTAATAAACTATAAACCCTAAACCCTAAGAACACTAAACCCTAAACATTAGGGATTAACCCTAATCCCCAAGCCTTATGAATCATTAAGAAACCCTAAACACTCAGAAACCCTAAATCCTAAGAAAACCTAAACCCTAAAAAACCTTTAAAAACCCTAAACCAAAAAATCCCTCAAAACCTCTTAACTCTAAAAAAAACCCTAAATCTAAAACCTTAAGCCCTAAACCCTAAGAAACCCTATGCCCTAAGAACCCCTAAACAGTAAAAACCCATAAAAATCCAAAGAAAACCTTTAAAAACCCTAAACAAAAAAAAAACTCTAAACCTAAAAAAAACCCTAGAAAAACTTAAGCCCTAAACCCTAAAGACCCTTAAATAAAAAAACCTAAACCTAAAGCCCTAAACCTGAAGAAACCCTAAACGCTAAACCCTATACCCTAAGAAGCTCTAAAATCTTAACCCTAAACCCTAACACCAAGCCTTATGAAACATTAAGAAACCCTAAACCCTAAGAAAACCTAATCCCTAAAAACCCCCTAAACCTAAAATATCCTAAAACCCTTTAAAGCAAAAAACCCTAAAGAAACCCTAAACTTAAAACCCAATGAACTAAATCCTAAGAAACCCTAAACCCTAAGAAACCCTAAACTGTAAGAAACCCAAAAACCTAAAAGACCCTAAGAAATCTTTAAAAACCTTTAAAAACCCTAATCGTAAGAAATCCTAAACACTAAAAAAAACCTAAACCTAAAAACCCTAAACCCTAAATGATAAATCCTAAACCCTAAGAAACCCTAAACCTTTAGCCCTATATCTTAGGGCCTAAACCCAAAATCCTAAATCTTAGGCCTAAACCCTAAACCCAAAGAAATCCTAAAAAAACCCTAAACCATTAAAAAATCCTAAAAAGAACCATAAGCCCTAAACGCTAAACCCTAAAAAACTCAAAAAAAATCGCTACACTTGACCCTAAACCTTAGGGCCTAAACCCTAAGGCCTAAGAAACCCTAAACATTAAGAAACCCTAGACCCTAAAAATCCTAAAAAAAACTTTTAAAAAATCCTAAACCTATAAACCCTATAAAGATCCTAAGCCCTAAACCATAAAAAACCCGTAAAAACTACTAAACCTAAAATCCTAATCCCTAAACCCTAATAAACCCTAAACCCTAAACCTAAAAAAAACCCTAAAAAAATCTTTCAAAGCCCTAAACCTAAAAAGTCCTAAAAAAAAACCTAAACGTTAAAGCCTAAACCCTAAACCATAAAAACACCCTAAATGTTACAGCCTAAACCCTAAACCCTAACCTTAAGGCATAAACCCTAAACCCTAAATCCTAAACCCTAAGAAATCCTAAAACCCTAAATCCTAAACCCTAAGAAACCCAAACCCTTAAACCTAAGAAACCTTAAACACTAAACCATAAAAAACCTTTAAAAGCCTAAACCTAAGAAACCCTAAACCCTAAATAATAAAAAACCCTAAACCCTAATAAACACTAAACCCTAAACCCCTAAAAACCCTAAACCTAAAACCCTAAGCCCTAAACCCTAAGAAACCCTCAATCTGAAAAAACCATAAAAAACTTTAAACCCCCAAACCTCAAAAACCCTAAGAAATCCAAAAAAAAAAACCTTAAACCCCTAAACCTAAAAAACACTAAACCCTAAAAAAACCCTAACCCTAAAAACACTAAAAAGAACCTAAGAATCCCTAAACCATAAACCCTTAAAAAACCCTTAAAACATTTTAAAAACCTTAATAATCCCTAAACCATAAGAAGCCCTAAACCCTATGTCCTAAATCTTAAGGCCTAAATCCTAAACCCTAAGCCCTAAAACCCATAAGAAGCCCGAAACCCTAAACACTAAAAAACCATAAACCCTAAACCCTAAGAAACACTAAACCCTAAAGCTTATGGATAAACCCTAAACCCTAAGCCATATGAAACTCTAAGAAACTCTAAACCTTAAGAAACCCTAAATCCTAAGAAAACCTAAACCCTAAAAAATCCTAAAAACATTTAAAACCCCTAAACCAAAAAAACCCTTAAAATCCCTAAACCCTAAAATATTTCTCAATCTAAAATCCTAAGCCCTATGCCCGCAAGAAACCCTAAGCCCTAAGAACCCCTAAACCGTAAAAAGCAATAAAAATCCTAAAAAAACTGTAAAAACCCTAAACCTAAAAAAGCTCTAAACCGAAAAAAAATTCTAGAAGAACTTAAGCTCTAAACCCTAAACCCTAAACACACTTAAAAAAAAAACTAAACCTAAAACCCTAAAGCTTAAGAAACCCGAAACGCTATATACCCTAAGAAACCGTAAACCATTCACCCTAAACCTTAGGGCTAAACCCTAAACCCTAAGAAATAAAAAACCCTAAAAAAACCTTTAAAACCCCTAAACCCTAAACCTAAAATACCCGAAAAAACCATTAATACCCTAAAAAACCATTAAAATCCTAAAAAATCTTTAAAAATCCTAAACCTAAAAAAACTCTAAACCTAGAAAAACTTAAGCTCTAAACCCTAAACAATAAAAACCCTTAAACAAAAAACCTAAACCTAAAACAACAAACCCTATGAAACCCTAAACGCTAAACCCTAACCCATAAACCCTAAAAAAAAACCTAAAACTAAAAAACCCTAAAAAAAAAACTTTAAAACCCTTAAAAACCCTAAATTTAAAACCCTAAGCCCTGACAACCCCTAAACTGTAAAAAACCATAAAAATTCCAAAAAACACACTAAACCTAAAAATACCCTAAACCATAAGAAACCCTAAACCCTAAAAAACCATTAAAAAACCTAAAACACTAAACACTAAACCCTAAAAAAACCCTAAACCATAAGAAACCCTAAACCCCATCCCTAAAAAGCCCTAAACACTAAACCCTAAGAAAACATTAACCCTAAAAAACCCTCAGCCCTAAACTCTAAGAAACCCTAAACCTTAAAAAACCCTCAGCCATAAACCCTAAGAAATCCAAATTCCTAAACACTTAGAAACACTTAACCCTAGAAAACCCAAAGAATCTCTAAACCTTAAAAAACCCTTAAAAACATTTTTAAAAACACTAAGATTCCCTAAACCCTAAACCATAAGAAACCCTAAACCCTAAATCATTAATCTTAATGTTTAAACCCAAAACCCTAAGCCCTAAAAACCCTAAGAAACCCTAAATCGTAAACCCTAAACCCTAAGAAACCATAAACCCTAAGAAACACTAAACCCTAGAACCTTAGGGCAAAACCCTAAACCCCAAGCCTTATGAAACACTAAGAAACCCTAAACCCTAAGAAACCCAAAACTCTAAGAAAACCTAAACCCTAAAAAATACTTCAAAAACACTTAACGTAAAAAAAATCCTTAAAACCCCTAACCCGTAAAAATGCTAAATCTAAAACCCTAAGCCCTAAACCCAAAGAAACCCTAAGCCCTAAGAACCCCTAAACCGTAAGAATCCATAAAAATCCTAAAAAAACCTTTCAAAACGCTAAACGTAAAAAAACTCTAGAAAAACTTAAGCCCTAAACCCTAAACCCTAAAAACGCTTAAATAAAAAACCTAAACTTAAAACTCTAAACCCTAAGAAACCCTAAATGCTAAACCCTACACCCAAACAAACCCTAAACCTAAGCCTTAAACCTTAGGGCTGAACCCTAAACCCTAAGAAACCCTAAACCCTAAGAAATAAAACAACCCTAAAAAATATTTAAAAACCCCAAACCCTAAACCCTAAGAACCCCTAAATCATAAAAAACAGTAAGAATCCTATAAACTTTTTAAAACTCTAAATCTAAAATAAACTCTAAACCTAAAAAAACACTAGAAAAACTTAAGCTCTAAACCCTAAACCCTAAAAACCATTAAAAAAACCTAAACCTAAGACCCCAAATCCTAAGAAACCCTAAACACTAAATCTTATACCCTAAGAAATCCTAAATCCTTTACTCTAAACCATAGGGTTAAACCTTAAACCCCAAGCCTTATGAAACCCTAAGAAAACCTAAACCTTAAAAAACTCTAAAACCCTTTAAAAACCCTAAACCTAAAATACCCTAAAAACCCCTATAAATCCATTTAAATCCCTAAATGCTAAAAAACCCTAAACTTAAAACCTTATGCCCTAAATCCTAAGAAACCCAAAATCCTAAAAAACCCTAAGAAACCCTAAAAAGCTTTAAAACCCTAATTGTAAAAACCCCTAAACCTGAAAAACACTACAAAAACCCTAAACCCTAAAACACCCTAAACCTAAAACCCGAAACCCTAAACAATAACTCCTAAACCCTAAGAAACCCTAAACCTTAAACCCTATACCTTAGGGCCTAAACCCTAAACCTTAATTCTTAGGCCTAAACCATAAGAACCCCTAAACCGTAAAAAATAATAAAAACCCTTAAAAACCTTTCAAAAACCCTAAACCTAAAAAACCCTGAAAAAACTCTAAACCAAAAAATAACCTTAAAAAACTTAAGCCATAAACCCTAAAACCTAAAACCCTAAAACCTAAAAACCCGTAAACAAAAAAACCTAAAACCCTAAACCCTAAATGCTAAACCTTAGGGAAAAACCCTAAACCCTAAACCCTAAGAAATCCTAAACCATAAAAAACTTAAACCCTAAAAAACCAAAAGAAAACTTTAAAAACCCTAAACCAATAAAAACCCTAAACCCAAAAAAAACCCAAAAGACCCTCAATCTAAAACCCTAAGCCCTAAGAACCCCTAAACCGTAAAAAAATATTTTAAAACCCTAAACCTAAAAAAACAATAAACCTAAAAAAAAACCCTAGAAAAACTTAAACCCTAAAAACCCTTAAAGAAAAAACCTAAACCGAAAACCCTAAATCCTAAGAAACCCTAAACCTTAAGAAATCCTAAACCCATAACCCTAAACTTGAGGGCTAACCCCTTAACTCTAAGCCGTATAAAACACTAAGAAACCTTAAACCCTAAGAAACTCTAAAACCTAAGAAAACCTAAACCCTTAAAAACCCTAAGAAATCCTAAAAACCCCTAATCGTAAAAAACCCTAAACCTAAAAAAATACTAAACCTAGAAACCTAAACCTTAAGAAACCCTAAGCGATAAATCCTAAATCCTAAGAAATCCTAAAGCATAAACCCTATACCTTAGGGCCTAAACCCTAAACACTAAAAAACCCTAAACCTAAAAAATAATAAGCCCTAAACCTAAAACCCAAAGCCCTAAACCCTACACCCAAACATACGCTAAGAAACCCTAAAAACCTTAAAAACACTAAACCTAAGAACCCTTAATAAAACACTAAACCTAAAAAATCCTAAGCCCCAAACCCTAAACTCTAAGCCTTAGGTCATAAACACAAAACCCAATACCTTAAATCCTAAATACTAAACCCTAAAACCCTTTAGACAAAAAACATAAAACCATAAACCCTAAGAAGCCCTAAACGCTAAACCCTAAACCCTAAACCCAAGCGTTATGAAATACTATGAAACCCTAAACCCTAAGAAACCCTAAACTCTAAGAAAACTTAAACAATAAAAAATCTTTAAAAACCCTAAAAAAAAAACCTTTAAAACCCAAACAACTAAAAAAAAGCCTAAACTTAAAACCCTATGCCCTAAATCCTAAACGCTAAGAAACCCTAAAGCTAAAACCCTAAAGCTAAAACCCTATACCTTAGGGCCTAAACCCTAAACATTAAGAAACCCTAAAAATCCCTAAAAAAAACCCTAAAAACCTTTTAAAACCCTAAACCTAAAAAACTCTAAAAAACCATAAGCCCTAAACTCTAAACCCTAAAAAACTAAAAAAAATCCCTAAACCTAAAACCCTAAGCCCTAAACCCTAAACCCTAACATACGCTAAGAAACCCTAAAAGCCATAAAAACTCTAAACCTAAGTACCCTTAATAAAACACTAAACCTAAAAAACCCCAAGAAAAAACTCTAAGCCCCAAACCCTAAACTCTAAGCCTTAGGTCATAAACCCTAAAGCCAATACCCTAAACCCTAAATCCTAAACCCTAAAACCCCTTAAATAAAAAACCAAAAACCCTAAACCCTAAGAAACCCTAAACCTTAGGGCTAAACCCTAAACCCCAAGCCTTATGAAATACTATGAAACCCTAAACCCTAAAAAAACTTAAAAAACCCAAAAAGGACCCCTTAAAAACCCTAAAAACTAAAAAAAACCTAAACTTAAAACCCTATGCCCTAAACCTTAACCCTAAAAAACCCTAAACCCTAAGAAATCCTAAACCCTAAGAAATCCTAAACTCTAAAAAAATCCTAAACCTAAAAGAATCCTCAAAATCCCTTAAAAACCATAAGAAACCCTTAACCATAAAAACCCAAGAAACCTTAAGCCCTAAACAACCTTTAAAACCCTAAACCTAAGAAATCACCTTAAACCCTAAACCATAAAAACTCTAAACCCTAAGAATCCCTAAGACGTAAACCCAACCCTAAAAAACACTAACAAACCCAAAAGAAATAATAAGAAAGCTTAAAAGTTAAACCCTAAACCCTATACCCTAAGCCCTAAGAAACACCAAACCCTGAACCCTAAGAAACCCTAAACGTTAACCCCTAAACCCTAAAACCCTAAAACCCTAAAACCCTAAACCCTAAATCCTAAGAAACCCTAAACCAAAGAAACCTTTTAAAACTCAAAACCTAAAAA
>JAJONR010002973.1:0-26049 GCA_029582245.1 Solanum etuberosum
CTTGCAAAATTTCAGATTTTGCTATTTCCAATTTAGTTCTTTTTGGAACTCAAGGTGATACATCTAGTGACCTTAACACTTAAGAAATTTTAAATTACTCGGTAAAATCCTACTCACAACGAAGGATGATTCGAGTCTTAGCTCAAAAAATTTCTGGGGTGTTACAGAATCAAACTTTACTTCTTTTCGTAACTGTCCAAAAATTGCCGAATATTACGTAAATTCTCCAAAATGGCCGAAAAATCAAGAGAAATACATAAACAATACAAAATATGCCTCAAAAAAATTTGACCTGCACCAATGACCTTAGAATATCGTGACGAATAAAAGAACAAAACTTTACTTCTTGTCGTAACTGTCCAAAAATGGTCAAATATTACGTAAATGCCCCAAAATGGCCAAAAAATCAAGAAAAATACATAAACAATTCAAAACACGCCTCAAATTTTTTTGACTTGTACCAATGACCTTAGAATATCGTGACGAATAAAAGAATAAAATTTTACTTCATTTTGTAACTGTCCGAAAAGGGCCGAATATTACGTAAATGCCCCAAAATGGCTGAAAAATCAAGAAAAATACATAAACAATACAAAAAATGCCTCAAATTTTTTTTGACTTGCACCAATGCTCTTAGAATATCTTGACGATTAAAAGAACAAAACTTTACTTCTTTTTGGAACTGTTCAATAGGGCCGAATATTACATAACTTCACCAAAATGGCCGAAAAATCTAGAAAAATACATAAACAATACAACAAACGCCTCAAAAAAAAATTTACTTGCACCAATGACCTTAGAATATTGTGACGAATAAAAGAACAAAACTTTACTTCTTTTCGTAACTGTCCGAATATGGCCGAATATTACGTAAATACCCCAAAATGCCCGAAAATCAAGAAAAATACATAAACAATACAAAAAAAATGACTCAAAAAATATCGACTTGCAACAATTACCTTAGAATATCGTGACGAATAAAAGAACAAAACTTTACATCTTTTCATAACTGTCTGAAAAAGGTCGAATATTCCGTAAATCCCCCAAAATGGCCGAAAAATCAAGAAAAATACATAAACAATACAAAAAACGCCTCAACTTTTTTTTGACTTGCACCAATGATCTTAGAATATCTTGACGATTAAATTAAAAAAACTTTAATTCTTTTCGGAACTGTCCGATAGGGCCGAATATTACGTAACTTCCCCAAAATGGCAGAAAAATCTAAAAAAATACATAAACAATACAAAATTTATTTCTTTTCGTAACTATCTAAAAATGGCGAATATTACATAAATGCCTCAAAATGGCCGAAAAATGCATAAAAATTACAAAAAACGCCTCAAAAAAGTTTCGACTTGCACCAATGACCTTAGAATATCCTAACGAATAAAAAAACAAAATTTTATTTCTTTTCGCAACTATCTAAAAATGGTGAATATTACATAAATGCATCAAAATGGCCGAAAAATACATAAAAATTACAAAAAACGCCTCAAAAAAGTTTCGACTTGAACCAATGACCTTAGAATATCATGACAAATAAAAGAACAAAACTTTTCTTCTTTTCGTAAGTGTACGAAAATGGACGAATGTTACGTAAATTCCCCAAAATGGCCGAAAAATCAAGAAAACTATATAAACAATACAATAAACGCCTAAAAAAATTTTGACTTGCACCAATGACCTTAGAATATTGTGACGAATAAAATAACAAAACTTTACTTCTTTTCGTAACTGTCCGAAAAGGGCCGAATATTACGTAAATACCTCAAAATGGCCGAAAAATCAAGAAAAATACATAAATAATACAAAAAACACCTCAAAAAAATTTCAACTTGCACCAATGACCTTAAAATATCGTGACGAATAAAAGAACAAAACTTTACTTCTTTTTATAACGGTCCGAATATGGCCGAATATTACGTAAATACCCCAAAATACCCAAAAAATCAAGAAAAATACATAAACAATACAAAAAATGCCTCAAATTTTTTGTTGACTTGCACCGATGCTCTTATAATATCTTGACAATTAAAAGAACAAAACTTTACTTCTTTTCGAAACTGTCTGATAGGGCCGAATATTACATAACTTCCCCAAAATGGCCGAAAAATCTAGAAAAATACTTAATCAATACTACAAACGCCTCAAAAAAAAATTTTACTTGCACCAATGACCTTAGAATATTGTGACGAATAAAAGAACAAAACATTACTTCTTTTCATAACTGGTCGAATATTACGTAAATACACCAAAATCACCAAAAAATCAAGAAAAATACATAACTCAAAAAATATCGACTTGCAACAATTACCTTAGAATATCGTGACGAATAAAATAACAAAACTTTACATCTTTTTCACAACTGTCCGAAAATGATCGAATATTCCGTAAATGCCCCAAAATGGCCGAAAAATCAAGAAAAATACATAAACAATACAAAAAACGCCTCAACTTTTTTTTGACTTGCACCAATGATATTAGAATATCTTGACGATTAAAAGAACAAAACTTTACTTCTTTTCGGAACTGTCCGATAGGGCCGAATATTACGTAACTTCCCCAAAATGGCAGAAAAATCTAGGAAAATACATAAACAATACAACAAACGCCTCAATTTTTTTTTGACTTTCACAAATGACTTAAGAATATCGTGATGAATAAAAGAACAAAACTTTACTTATTTTCGTAACTGTTCGAAAATGGCCGAATATTATGTAAATGCCCCAAAATGGCAGAAAAATCAAGAAAAATACATAAACAATATAATAAACGCCTCAAAAAAAATTCAAATTGCACCAATGACCTTAGAATGTTGTGACGAATAAAAGATCAAATTCTTCTCGTAATTGACCGAAAAATGCCGAATAATACGTAAATACCCCATAATGGACGAAAAATCAAGAAAAATACATAAATAATACAAAACACGCCTCAAAAAAAATTTCTACTTGCACCAATGACCTTAGAATATCATGAACAATAAAATAACAAAACTTTTCTTCTTTTCATACATGTCCGAAAATGGCCGAATAATACATAAATGCCCCAAAATGGCCGAAAAATAAGAAAAATACATAAATAATACAATAAAACGCCTCAAAAAATAATTCAAATTGCACCAATGACCTTAGAATATCGCGACGAATAAAAGAACAAAACTATAGTTCTTTTCGTAACTGTCCGAAAATGGCCGAATATTACGTAAATGCCCCAAACTGTCCGAAAAATCAAGAAACATATATAAATAATACAAAAAAACACCTCAATTTTTTTTTTTTATTTGCACCAATGACCTTAGACTATCGTGAAGAATAAAAGATAAAAACTTTACTTCTTTTTGTAACTGTCCGAAATTGGCCGAATATTACGTAAATTCCCCAAAATGGATGAAAAATCAAGAAAAATACATAAACAATACAAAAAACGCCTCAAAAAAAATTCTACTTGCACCAATGACCTTAGAATATCATGACCAATAAAATAAAAAAACTTTACATCTTTTCGTAACTGTCTGAAAATGGCCAAATATTACGTAAATTCCCCAAAATGGCTGAAAAATCAAAAAAATACATAAACAATACAATAAACGCCTCAAAAAAAAATTAAATTACACCAATAACCTTAGAATATCGTGACGAATAAAAGAACAAAACTTTAGTTCTTTTTGTAACTGTCTGAAAATGGCCGAATATTACGTAAATGCCCTAAACTGGCCGAAAAATCAAGAAACATATATAAACAATACAAAAAAACACCTCAAAAAAATTTCGATTTGCACCAATGACCTTAGACTATCGTGACGAATAAAAGAACAAAATTTTACTTCTTTTTGTAACTGTTCTAAATTGGACGAATATTTCTAAATCCCCCAAAATGGACGAAAAATCAAGAAAAATACATAAACAATACAAAAAATGCCTCAAAAAAATTTCAACTTGCACCAATAACCTTTGAATATCGTGACGAATAAAAGAACAAAAGTTTACTTCTTTTTGTAACTGTCCGAAAATGACAGAATATTATGTAAATGCCCCAAAATGGCAAAAAAATCAAGAAAAATACATTCACAATACAAAAAATGCCTCAATTTTTTTTTGACTAACAACAATGACCTTAGACTATCGTGACGAATAAAAGAACAAAACTATACATGTTTTTGTAACTGTCCGAAAATAGCCGAATATTACGTAAATTCTCCAAAATGGCTGAAAAATCAAGAAAATACATAAACAATGCAAAAACCAAATCAAAAAAAATTTCAACTTACACTAATAACCTTAGAATATCGTGACGAATAAAATAAAAAAATTTAATTCTATTCGTAACTGTCCGAAAATGGCCGAATATTACGTAAATGCCACAAAATGGCCGAAAAATCAAGAAAAATACATAAACAATACCAAAAACGCCTCAAATGTTTTTTGACTAGCACCAATGACCTTAGAATATCGTGACGAATAAGAAAACAAAACTTTACTTCTTTCGTAACTGTCCGAAAATGGTCGAATATTACGTAACTGCCCAAAATGGATGAAAAATAAAGAAAAATACATAAACAATACAAAAAACGCCTCAAAAAAATTTCGACTTGCAACCAATGACCTTAGAATACCGTGACAAATAAAAGAATAAAATTTTACTTCTTTTCATAACTATCCAAAAATGGCCGAATATTACGTTAATGACAAAAAATGACCGAAGAATCAAGAAAAATACATAAACTACACAAAAATCGCCTCAAATTTTTTTTGACTTGCACCAATGACCTTAGAATATTATGACGAATAAAAAAACAAAATTTATTTCTTTTCGTAACTGTCTGAAAATGGCGAATATTACATAAATGCCTCAAAATGGCCGAAAAATCATGAAAAATACATAAAAATTACAAAAAACGCCTCAATTTTTTTTTGCCTTGCACCAATGACCTTAGAATATTGTAACGAATAAAAGAACAAAACTTTACTTCTTTTCGTAAGTGTCCGAAAATGGACGAATGTTACGTAAATGCCCCAAAATGGCCGAAAAATCAAGAAAACTATATAAACAATACAATAAACGCCTCAAAATTTTTTGACTTGCACCAATGACTTTAGAATATTGTAACGAATAAGAGAACAAAACTTTAATTCTTTTCGTAAATGTCCGAAAATGGCCAAATATTACGTAAATGCCACAAATTGGATGAAAAATAAAAAAATATATATAAACAATACAAAAAATGCCTAGAAAAAATTTTGACTTGCATCGATGACCTTAGAATATCGTGACGAATGAAAGAAAAAAACTTTACTTTTTTTCGAAACTGTCCAAAAATGGCCGAATATTACGTAAATGCCCCAAAATGGCCGAAAAATCAAGAAAAATACATAATCAATACAAAAAATGCATTGAAAAAATTTCGACTTGCACCAATGACCTTTGAATATCTCGGCGAATAAAATAACCAAAATTTTACTACTTTTCTTAAATGTTTTAAAATGGATGAATATTACGTAAATGCCCCACAATGGTAAAAAAAATCAAGAAAAATACATAAAGAATACAAAAAACGCCTCAAAAAAATTTCAACTTGCACCTATGACCTTAGAATATCGTGATGAATAAAAGAATCAAACTTTATTTCTTTTTGTAATTGTCCGAAAATGACCGAATATTATGTAAAAGCCCCAAAATGGCCGAAAAATCGAGAAAAATACATAAACAGTACAAAAAACAGCTCAATAAAATTTCGACTTGCACCAACGACCTTAAAATATTGTAACGAATAAAAGAACAAAACTTTACTTCTTTCGTAACTGTCCGAAAATGGCCGAATATTACGTAAATGCTCCAAAATGGCCAAAAAATCAAGAAATATTCATAAACAATAAAAAAACGCCTCAAAAAATTTCGACTTGCACCAATGACCTTAGAATATCACGACGAATAAAAGAAAAAAACTTTACTTCTTTTCGTAACTTTCCAAAAATGGCCGAATATTTCTGTAAATTCCCCAAAATGGCCAAAAAATCAAGAAAAATACATAAAAAATACAAAAAACGCCTCAAAAAAATTTCGAGTTGCACCAATGACCTAAGAATATCGTGACGAATAAAAGAACAAAAATTTACTTCTTTTCGTAATTGTCCGAAAATAGATGAATATTACATAAATAACCCAAAATGATTGAAAAATCAAGAAAAATACATAAACAATACAAAAACTCCTCAAAAAAAATTTGACTTGCACCAATGTCCTTAGAATACCGTGACGAATAAAAGAACAAAACTTTACTTCTTTTCTTAACATTCCGAAAATGGCCGAATATTACGTAAATGCCAAAAATGACTGAAGAATTAAGAAAAATACATAAACTATACAAAAATTGCCTCAAAATATTTCGACTTGCACCAATGCTCTTAGAATATCGTGACGAATAAATGAACAAAACATTAGTTCTTTTCGTAACTGTCTGAAAATGGCCGAATATTACGTAAATTTCCCAAAATGACCGAAAAATCAAGAAAAATACATAAAAAAATACAAAAAACGCCTCCAAAAAATTTCCACTTGCACCTATGAGTTTGGAATATCGTGACGAATAAAGGAACAAAAGTTTATTTCTTTTCGTAACTAATCGAAAATGGCCGAATATTATGTAAATACCCAAAATGACCGAAAAATCAAGTAAAATAAATAAGCAGTATAAAAAGCACCTCAAAAAAAATTGGACTTGCACCAATGACCTTAGAATATTGTGACGAATAAAAGTACAAAACTTTACTTCTTTTCGTAAATGTCTCTAAATGGCCGAATATTACGTAAATACCACAAAATGGCTGAAAAATCAAGAAAAATACATAAATAGTACAAGAAAAACCTAGAAAAAAATTAGACTTACACCAATGACCTTAAAAAATCATGACGAATAAAAGAACAATACTTTACTTCTTTTTGTAACTGTCCAAAATGGCCGAACATTACGTAAATGCCCCAAAATGGCTAAAAAATCAAGAAAAATACATAAACAATACAAAAAACGTCACAATTTTTTTTTTTGACTTGCACCAATGGCCTTAGAATATCGTGACGAATAAAAGGACAAAACTTTACTTCTTTTCGTAACAATTCGAAAATGGCCGAACATTACGTAAATACCCCAAAATGGCCCGAAAAATCAAGAAAAATACATAAACAATACAAAAAACGTCACAATTTTTTTTTTTGACTTGCACCAATGGCCTTAGAATATCTTGACGAATAAAAGAACAAAACTTTACTTCATTTCGTAACTGTCCGAAAATGGCCGAAAAATCAAGAAATATACATAAACAATACAAAAAATACCTCAAAAAAATTTCGACTTGCACCAATGACCTTAGAATACCATGACCAATAAAAAAAAACTTTACTTCTTTTCGTAATTGTCCGAAAATGACTGAATATTACGTAAATCCCCCAAAATGGCAGAAAAATCTAGAAAAATACATAAACAATACAAAAAACGCCTCAAATTTTTTTTGAAATGCACCAATGACCTTAGAATATCTAGACGAATAAAAGAACAAAACTTTTCTTCTTTTCATAACTGTCCGAAAATTACTGAATATTACGTAAATGCCTCAAAATAGCCGAAAAATAAAGAAAAATACAAAAACAATACAAAAATTGCCTCAAAAAAATTTCGACTTCGACCATTGACCTTAGAATATCGTGATGAATAAAAAAAAAACTTTACTTCTTTTTGTAAATGTCCGAAAATGGCTGAATATTACGTAAATTCCCCAAAATAGCGAAAAATCAAGAAAAATACATAAACGATACAAAAATTCCCTCAATTTTTTTTGACTTGCATCAATGACCTTAGAATATCGTGATGAATAAAAGAACAAAACTTTACTTCTTTTCGTAACTGTCCGAAAATGGCCGAATATTACGTATATGTCCCAAAATGCCTGAAAAATACATAAAAACACCTCAAAAAAATTTCAAACTGCACTAGCCACCTTAGAATATCGAAAAGAAAAGAATATCAAAATTTAGTCTTCTTCGTAATTATCTGAAAAATATCAAATACTTTAATTTTTCCTGGTAAACATCCGAAAAATATAAAACACATCAAAAAAATTCCAAGCCGCACCAGTCACCTTGTAATATCAGAGGGAAAAAATATTAAAATTTTAGTCTTTTTCATAACTGTCTGAAAAATATAAAAAACTTTAATTTTCCGTCCTAAACGTCAGAAAAATATAAAAATCAAGAAAAATACATCAAAACACCTCAAAAAAATTTCTAAGTTTCACCAGTCACTTTAGAATATCGAAACGAAAAGAATATCAAAATTTTACTCTTTTTCGTAACTGTCTAAAAATATCTAAAACTTTAATTTTTCCTCGTAGACATCCAAAAAATATAAAAATCTATAAAAATACGTCAAAACACATCAAAATAATTCCAAATTGCACCAGTAACCTTAGATTATCGAAACGAAAAAAATATCAAAAACTTTAATTTTTCCTTGTTAACGTCCTCAAAATATAAAAATCAAGAAAAATACATCAAAACATCTCAAAAAAATTCCAAACTGCAACACTCTTCTTAGAATATCGAAACAAAAAAAAAAATCAAAATTTTACTCTTTTTCGTAACTGTTCGAAAAATATAAAAAAGATTAATTTTTCATCGTAAACGTCCGAAAAATATAAAAATCAAGAAAAATACATCAAAACACCTCAAAAAAAATCTAAGTTGCACCAGTCACTTTAGAATATCGAAACGAAAAGAATATCAAAATTTTACTCTTTTTCGTAACTGTCTAAAAATATCAAAAACATTATTTTTTCCTCGTAGACATCTGAAAAATATAAAAATCTATAAAAATACATCAAAATACCTCAAAATAATTCCAAACTGCACTAATCACCTTAGAATATCGAAACGAAAAAAGTATCCAAAACTTTAATTTTTCCTTGTTAACGTCCTCAAAATATAAAAATCAAGAAAAATACATCAAAACATCTCAAAAAAATTCCAAACTGCACCAGTCTCCTTAGAATATCCAAACGAAAAAAAATATCAAAATTTTACTCTTTTTCGTAATTGTTCGAAAAATATCAAAAACTTTAATTTTCCATCGTAAACGTCCGGAAAATATAAAAATCAAGAAAAAATACATCAAATCACCTCAAAAAAATTCCAAACTGCACCATCCACCTTAGTAATATCGAAACGAAAAGAATATCAAAATTTTACTCTTCTTTGTAACTATTCGAAAAATATCAAAAACTTTATTTTTTCCTCGTAAACATCCGAAAAATATAAAATCAAGAAAAATACATTAAAACACATCAAAAAAATTTCAAACGGCATCAGTCACCTTATAATATCAAATTGAAAAAATAGTAAAATTTTAGTCTATTTCGTAACTGTCCGAAAAATATCAAAAACTTTAATTTTCCATCGTAAACGTCCGAAAAATATAAAAATCAAGAAAAATACATCAAAACAACTCAAAAAAATTCTAAGTTGCACCAGTCACTTTAGAATATCGAAATGAAAAAAATATCAAAATTTTACTCTTTTTCGTAACTGTCTAAAAATATCAAAAACTTTAATTTTTCCTCGTAGACATCCGAAAAATATAAAAATCTATAAAAATACATCAAAACACCTCAAAAGAATTCCAAACTGCACCAGTCACCTTAGAATATCAAAATGAAAAAAATATCAAAACGAAAAAAATATCAAAAACATTAATTTTTCCTTGTTAACGTCCTCAAAATATAAAAATCAAGAAACATACATCAAAACATCTCAAAAAAATTCCAAACTGCACCAGTCTCCTTAGAATATCGAAACGAAAAAAAATATCAAAATTTTACTCTTTTTCGTAACCGTTCGAAAAATATCAAAAACTTTAATTTTCAATAGTAAACGTCCGAAAAATATGAAAATCAAGAAAAATACATCAAAACACCTCAAAAAAAATTCAAACTGCACAAGCCACCTTAGAATATCGAAACGAAAACAATATCAAAATTTTACTCTTCTTCGTAACTATCCGAAAAATATCAAGAACTTTAATTTTTCCTCGTAAACATCCGAAAAATTTAAAATCAAGAAAAATACATAAAAACTCATCAAAAAATTTCAAAACGGCACCAGTCACCTTATAATATCAAAGGGAAAAAATATTAAAATTTTAGTCTTTTTCTTAACTATCTGAAAAATATCAAAAACTGTAATTTTCCGTCGTAAACGTCCGAAAAATATAAAAATCACGAAAACTATATCAAAACACCTCAAAAAAAATTCTAAGTTGCACCAGTCACTTTAGAATATCAAAACGAAAAAAATATCAAAATTTTACTCTTTTTTGTAACTGTCTAAAAATATCAAAAACTTTAATTTTTCCTCGTAGACATCCAAAAAATATAAAAATCTATAAAAATACATCAAAACACCTCAAAGTAATTCCAAACTCCACCAGTCACCTTAGAATATCGAAACGAAAAAAATATCAAAAACTTTAATTTTTCCTTGTTAACGTCCTCAAAATATAAAAATCAAGAAAAATACATCAAAACATCTCAAAAAATTACAAACTGCACCAGTCTCCTTAGAATATCGAAACGAAAAAAATATCAAAATTCTCCACTTTTTCGTAACTGTTCGAAAAATATCAAAAACTTTAATTTTACATCGTAACGTCCGAAAAATATAAAAATCAAGAAAACTACATCAAAACACCTCAAACAAATTCCAAACTGCACCAGCCACCTTAGAATATCGAAATGAAAAGAATATCAAAATTTACTCTTCTTCGTAACTATTCGAAAAATATAAAATCAAGAAAAATACATAAAAACACATCAAAAAATTTCAAAACGGCACCAGTCACCTTATAATATCAAAGGGAAAAAAGATTAAAATTTTAGTCTTTTTCGTAACTGTCCGAAAAAAATCAAAAACTTTAATTTTCCGTCGTAAACGTCTGAAAAATATAAAAATCAAGAAAAATACATCAAAATACCTCAAAAAAATTCTAAGTTGCACCAGTCACTTTAGACTATCGAAACGAAAAAAATATCAAAATTTTACTCTATTTCGTAACTGTCTAAAAATATCAAAAACTTTAATTTTTCCTCATAGACATCCAAAAAATATAAAAATACATCTAAACATCTCAAAATAATTCCAAACTATACCAGTCACCTTAGAATATCAAAATGAAAAAAATATCAAAAACTTTAATTTTTCCTTGTTAACGTCCTCAAAATATAAAAATCAAGAAAAATACATTAAAACATTTCAATAAAATTCCAAACTGCACCAGTCTCCTTAGAATATCGAAAAGAAAAAAAATATCAAAATTATAAACTTTTTCGTAACTGTTCAAAAAATATCAAAAACTATAATTTTCAATCGTAAATGTCCGAAAAATATAATGATCAAGAAAATTATATCAAAACACATCAAAAAAATTCCAAACTGCACTAGCCACCTTAGAATATCGAAAGAAAAAGAATATCAAAATTTTACTCTTCTTCGTAACTATCCAAAAAATATCAAAAACTTTATTTTTTCCTCGTAAACATCTGATAAATATAAAATCAAGAAAAATAAATAAAAACACATCAACAAATTTTAAAACGGCACCAGTCACCTTATAATATCAAAGGGAAAAAATATTAAAATTTTAGTCTTTATCTTAATTTTTCAACCATTTTGGGGCATTTACGTAATATTCATCCATTTTCAGACAGTATCGAAAAGAAGTAAAGTTTGGTTCTTTTATTCGTCACGATATTCTAAGGTCATTGGTGCAAGTCATAAAGTTTTGAGGCATTTTTTGTATTGTTTATGTATTTTTCTTGATTTTTCGGCCATTTTAGGGAATTTACGTAATATTAGGCCATTTTCGGATAGTTACGAAAAGAAGTAAAGTTTTTTTCTTTTATTCGTCACGATATTATAAGGTCATTGGTGCAAGTAAGAATTTTTTTGACGCGTTTTTTGCATTGTTTATGTATTTTTCTTTATTTTTCGGCCATTTAGGGGGAATTTACGTAATATTCAACCATTTTCGGACAGTTACGAAAAGAAGTAAAGTTATGTTTTATATTTGTCACGATATTCTAAGGTCATTGGTGCATATCCAAATTTTTTGAGGCGTTTTTTGTATTGTTTATGTAATTTAATTGATTTTTCGGCCATTTTGGGTATTTACGTAATATTCGGCCATTTTAAACCAGTTGCGAAAATAAATTTTTATTTTATTCGTCATGATATTTTAAGGTCATTGATGCAAGTTGAAAATTTTTGGAGGCGTTTTTTGTATTGTTTATGTATTTTTATTGATTTTTCGGCCATTTTGGGGTATTCACGTAATATTCGGCCATTTTCAACCAGTTGAGAAAATAATTTTTTCTTTTATTCGTCATGATATTCTAAGGTCATTGGTGCAAGTCGAATTTTTTTGAGGCGTTGTTTTGTATTGTTTATTTATTTTTCTTGATTTTTAGGCCATTTTGGGGTATTTACGTAATATTCAGACATTTTCAGACAGTTACGAAAAGAAGTAAAATTTAGATCTTTTATTCGTCACGATATTGTAAGGTCATTGGTGAAAGTGAAAAGTTTTGAGGCATTTTTTGTATTGTTTATGTATTTTTCTTGATTTTTTCGACCATTTTGGGGCATTTACATAATATTCGGCCATTTTCGGACAGTTATGAAAAGAAGTAAAGTTTTGTTCTTTTATTCGTCACGATATTCTAAGGTCATTGGTGCAAGTCAAAAAAAAATTGAGGCATTTTTTGTATTGTTTATGTATTTTTGTTGATTTTTCGGCCATTTTGGGGAATTTACGTAATATTCGGCCATTTCGGACAGTTACGAAAAAGAAGTAAAGTTTTGTTCTTTCATTCGTCACGATATTCTAAGGTCATTGGTGCAAGACGAAATTTTTTTGAGGTGTTTTTTGTATTGTTTATGTATTTTTATTGATTTTTTTGCTATTTTGGGGCCTTTACGTAATATTCTGTCATTTTTGGATAGTTACGAAAAGAAGAAAAGAGGTTTTCTTTTATTCGTCACGATATTCTAAGTTCATTGGTGATAGTCGAATTTTTTTTGAGGCGTTTTTTGTATTGTTTATGTATTTTTCTTGATTTTTCGGCCATTTTGAGCATTTATGTAATATTTGGCCATTTTGGGAATTTACGTAATATTCGGCCATTTTGGGCATTTACGTAATATTCGGCCATCTTAAGGCATTTACGAAAAGAAGTAAAATTTTGTTCTTTTATTTGTCACGATATTTTAATGTCTTTGGTGTAAGTCAGAAAAAATTTGAGGCATTTTTTGTATTTTTTATGTATTTTTCTTGATTTTTCGGCCATTTTGGGGAATTTACGTAATATTCGGCCATTTTCGGATAGTTACGAAAAGAAGTAAAGTTTTGTTCTTTTTTTCGTTATGATATTCTAAGGTCATTGGTGCAAATTGAATTTTTTTTGAGGCGTTTTTTTATCGTCTATTTATTTTTCTTGATTTTTCGACCATTTTGGTGAATTTACGTAATATTCGGCCATTTTTGGATAGTTACGAAAAGAAGTAAAGTTTGTTCTTTTATTCGTTATGATATTCTAAGTTCATTGGTGCAAGTCAAAAAAAATTTGAGGCGATTTTTGTATTGTTTATGTATTTTTCTTATTTTTTCGGCCATTTTGGGACATTTACGTAATATTCGGCCATTTTCGGACAGTTACAAAAAAAGTAAAGTATTGTTCTTTTATTCGTCACGATATTCTAAGGTCATTGGTACAGGTTGAAATTTTTTTGAGGCGTTGTTTGTATTGTTTATGTATTTTTCTTGATTTTTCAGCAATTTTGGGGCATTTACGTAATATTCGGCCATTTTGGGCTTTATGAAAATAAGTAAAGTTTTGTTCTTTTATTCGTCACGATATTCTAAGGTTATTGGTGCAAGTCGAAATTTTTTTGAGGCGTTTTTTGTATTGTTTATGTATTTTTCTTGATTTTTCGGCCATTTTTGGAAATTTACGTAATATTCTGCCATTTTGGGGAATTTACGAAAAGTAGTAAATTTTGTTCTTTTATTCGTCACGATATTCTAAGGTCATTGGTGCAAATCAAAAAAAAAAATTGATGCATTTTTTGTATTGTATATGTATTTTTCTTGATTTTTCGGCCATTTTGGGGCATTTACGTAATATTCGGCAATTTTTGGATAGTTACGAAAAGAAGTAAAGTTTTGTTCTATTATTCGTCACGATATTCTACTGTCATTGGTGCAAGTAAAAAAAAATTGACGAGTTTTTTGTATTGTTTATGTATTTTTCTTTATTTATTAGCCATTTTGGGGTATTTACGTAATATTCGCCATATTCGAACAGTTACGAAAGAAGTAAAGTTTTGTTCTTTTATTCTTCACAATATTCTAAGGTAATTGGTGCAATTCCAATTTTTTTGAGGCGTTTTTTGTATTTTTTTCATGTAAT
Organism: Solanum etuberosum; assembly: GCA_029582245.1. Classification (NCBI taxonomy): domain Eukaryota; kingdom Viridiplantae; phylum Streptophyta; class Magnoliopsida; order Solanales; family Solanaceae; genus Solanum; species Solanum etuberosum. Next base: position 14,514 of record JAJONR010002973.1, read on the forward strand.
TTTCTTGATTTTCATCCTTTTTGGGGAGTTTACGTAATACTCAGTCATTTTCAGACAGTTACGAAAGGAACAAAATGCTTGTTCTTTTAATCGTCACGATATTCGAAGGTCATTGGTGCAATTCGAAATTTTTTTGAGTCATTTTTTGTATTTTTTTATTTTTCGGACATTTTGGGGCATTTACGTAATAATCGGCCATTTTCGGATAGGTAACGTTTTGTTCTCTTATTTGTCACGATATTTTAAGGTCATTGGTGCTAGTCGAAATTTTTTAAAGGCATTTTTTGTAATTTTTGTGTTTTTTTCATGATTTTGGGGCATTTACGTAATATTCAGCAATTTTCAGACAGTAACGAAAAGAAGTAAAGTTTTGTTCTTTTAATCGTCACGATATTCTAAGGTCATTGGTGCAAATTGAATTTTTTTTGAGGCGTTTTTTGCATTTTTTATGTATTTTTTTATTTTTCCGTCATTTTGGGGCATTTACGTAATATTCGGCCATTTTCGGATAGGTAACGTTTTTTTCTTTTATTCGTCACGATATTCTAAGGTCATTGGTGTAAGTCAAAAAATTTTAGAGGCGTTTATTGTATTTTTTGTGTGTTTTTCATGATTTTTCGGTATTTTGGGGCATTTACGTAATATTTAGAAATTTTCAGACAGTTACGAAAAGAAATAAAGTTTTGTTCTTGTATTCGTCATGATATTCTAAGGTTATTGGTGCAAGTCGAAATATTTTTGAGGCGTTTTTTTTATTATTTATGTATTTTTCTTGATATTTCGCCCATTTTTGAGGTATTTACGTAATATTTGGCCATTTTCGGACAGATACAATAAGAAGTAAAGTTTTGTTCTTTTATTCGCCACGATATTCTAAGGTCAATGGTGCAAGTCAAAAAAAATTGAGGCGTTTTTTGTATTGTTTATGTATTTTTCTTGATTTTTCGGCAATTTTGAGGAATTTACGTTACATTCGGGCATTTTCGGACAGGTAAAGTTTTGTTCTTTTATTTGTCATGAAATTCTACCGTCATTGGTGCAATTAAAAAAATTTTGAGGCGTTCTTTGTATTGTTTATGTATTTTTCTTGATTTTCCCCCATTTTGGGGCATTTACGTAATAATCGGCCATTTTCGGACAGTAACGAAAAGAAGTAAAGTTTTATTCTTTTATTTGTCACGGTTTTTTAAGGTCATTGGTGCAAGCCGAAATTTTTTTGAGTCATTTTTTTAATTGTTTATGTATTTTTCTTAATTTTTCAGCTATTTTGGGGCATTTACGTAATATTCAGCCATTTTCGGACAGTTACGAAAAGTAGTAAAGTTTTATTCTTTTATTCGTCACGATATTTTAGGTCATTGATGCAAGTCAATTTTTTGATGCGTTTTTTTGTATTGTTTATGTATTTTTCTTGATTTTTCGGCCATTGTAGGAAATTTACGTAATATTCGGTCATTTTCGGACAGTTACAAAAAGAAGTAAAGTTTTGTTCTTTTATTCGTCACGATATTCTAAGGTAATTGGTGCAAGTCAAAAAAAATTGAGGCGTTTTTTATATTGTTTATGTATTTTTCTTGATTTTTCGGTCATTTTGGGCATTTACGAAAAGAAGTAAAGTTTTGTTCTTATATTCATCACGATATTCTGTGGTCATTGGTGCAAGTTGAATTTTTTTGAGGCGTTTTTGTGTTTTTCTTGATTTTTCAGCCATTTTGGGGCATTTACGTAATATTCGGCTATTTTCGGACAGTTACTAAAAGTAGTAAAGTTTTGTTCTTTTATTCGTCATGATATTCTATGATCATTGGGGCAAGTCAAAAAAAATTTGAGCCTTATTTTGTATTGTTTATGTATTTTTCTTGATTTTTTGGTCATTTTGGGGTATTTACTTAATATTTGGCCATTTTCGGAAAGTTACGAAAAGAAGTAAAATTTTGTTCTTTTATTCCTCACGATATTCTAAGGTCATTGGTGCAAGTCAAAAATTTTTTGAGGCGTTTTTTGTATCGTTTATGTATTTTTCTGATTTTTCGGCCATACTAGGGGTATTTACGTAATATTCGGTCATTTTCAGACTGTTACGAAAAGAAGTAAAGTTTTGTTCTTTTATTCGTCACTATATTCTAAGATCATTGGTACAAGTCGATATTTTGAATCATTTTTTGTATTGTTTATGTATTTTTCTTGATTTTTTCGGCCATTTTGGGGAATTTATGTAATATTCGGCCATTTTCGGTCAGTTACGAAAAGAAGTAAAGTTTTGTTTTTTTATTCGTCACGCTATTCTAAGGTCATTGGTGCAAGTCAAAAAAAAATTGAGGCGTTTTTTGTGTTGTTTATTTATTTTTCTTGATTTTCGACCATTTTGGGGCATTTACGTAATATTTGGCCATTTTCGGAGAAATAAAAAAAGAAGTAAAGTTTTGTTCTTTTATTCGTCACGATATTCTAAGGTTATTGGTGGAAGTAGAAAATTTTTTGAGGCATTTTTTGTATTGTTTATGTATTTTTCTTGATTTTCAGCCATATTGGGGAATTTACGTTATATTCGGCCATTTTTGGATAGTTACGAAAAGAAGTAAAGTTTTGTTCTTTTATGCGTCACGATATTCTAAGGTCATTGGTGCAAGTCAAAAAAAATTTGAGGCGTTTTTTGTATTTTTTTATGTATTTTTCTTGATTTTTCGGTCATTTTGGGGTATTTACATAATATTCGGCCTTTTTCGGACAGTTACGAAAAGAAGTAAAGTTTTGTTCTTTTATTCGTCACGATATTCTAAAGTCATTGGTGCAAGTCAATTTTTTTTGAGGCATTTGTTGTATTGATTATGTATTTTTCTTGATTGTTCGATCATTTTGGGGCATTTACGTTATATTCGGAGAGTTACGAAAAGTAGTAAAGTTTTGTTCTTTTATTCGTCACAATATTCTAAGGTTATTGGTGCAAGTCAAAAAAAAATTGAGGCGTTTGTTGTATTGTTTATGTATTTTTCTTGATTTTTTGGTCATTTTGGGATATTTACGTAATATTCGGCCATTTTCGAACAATTATGAAAAGAAGTAAAATTTTGTTATTTTATTCTTTACGATATTCTAATGTCATTGGTGAAATTCGATATTTTTTTAGGGTATTTTGTATTGTTTATGTATTTTTCTTAATTTTTCTGCCATTTTTGGGCATTTAAGTAATATTCGGCCATTTACGGACAGTTACGAAAAGAAGTAAAGTTTTGTACATTTATTCTTCACGATATTCTTAGGTCATTGGTGCAAGTCAATTTTTTTGAGGCATTTTTTGTATTGTTTATGTATTTTTCTTAATTTTTCGTCCATTTTGGGGGATTTACGTAATATTCGGCCATTTTCGCACAGTTACGAAAAAAAGTAAAGTTTTTTTCTTTTATTCGACACGATTTTCTAAGGTCATTGGTGCAAGTCGAAATTTTTTTGAGGCGTTTTTTGAATTGTTTATGTATTTTTATTGATTTTTTTGGCCATTTTCAGACAGTTACGAAAAAAAGTGAAGTTTTGTTCTTTTAGTCGTTACGATATTCTAAGGTCATTGGTGCAAGTCAAAATTTCTTAGAGACGTTTTTTGAATTGTTTATATATTTTTCTTGATTTTTCGGCCATTTTAGGGCATTTATGTAATATTCGGCCATTTTCAGCTAGTTACGAAAAGAAGTAAAGGTTTGTTCATTTATTCATCACGATATTCTAAGGTCATTGGTGCAAGTCAAAAAAAAATGAGGCGTTTTTTGTATTGTTTATGTATTTTTCTTAATTTTTCGGCCATTTTGGGGCATTTACGTAATATTTGACCATTTTCGGACAGTTACGAAAAGATGTAAAGTTTTATTCTTTTATTCGTCACGATATTCTAAGTTTATTGGTGCAAGTCAAAAAAAATTGAGGCATTTTTTGTATTGTTTATGTGTTTTTCTTGATTTATAGGCCATTTTGGGCATTTAGGTAATATTCGGCCATTTTCGGACAGTTACGAAAAGAAGGAAAGTTTTGTTCATTTATTCGTCACGATATTCTAAGGTTATTGGTGCAAAATTTCTTCAGGTACAAAAGCTACAACTACAAACTAAATTTGATCATTGAGGAGATACAACACCTGAAGAAACTTGCTAATGTCACTATGGAACATGATATACCGTGAGTTTACAATATTTTTGATGCGTTTCACTTAGAGTTTGTGTGTGTCTAGGGCTATTTTGTGTTAGAATTAATGTTTAGTGTATAATGTTTGCAGGAAATAGGCTTGGATGCGGTTGATGAAGATGTGAGCTGAAAAGTGCAGAAGTGGCCACCAACGGAGCCACCCACGGACCGTGGGTTGTCAGTCGTAGGTCCTGGTCTGGGTATATGAGTTTCGGTACTCAGTCCACGGAGTACCAGAACGGACCGTAGACTAGTCCACGGACCGTGGGAGAGGCATCGTAGGTGGAACATCAGGGAAGTCTGACCAAGTGTGGAACCACAGAGGACCATGGAGCAGACGGCGAACCGTAGGTCGACCCACGGTCCGTCCTGCACATCCGTTGATGATGATCTGGGAGTTGAAGGTTCCAGTACCTGATGAAATTTGTCCAAGTGTTGAGCCACGGAAGGGACCCACGGTCCGTGGGTCGAAGCGTCGATTGAAACAGCGTCCAGACAACTTATTTCCTTATTTTATTTCCTATTTGTTTAGGACGTGTTTTCTATAAATAGGAGTTGTAAACCTCGTTTTTGGGGGTTAGACATTATTGTTTACTACTAAGTATTGTTCTTGGAGAATTAATTTACAAACTTTGAGCAATTAACTTTCCAGTTTTCATTTTATTCAATTTTATCTTTGAAATTCAATTGAGGATTCCGTATTTCATCAATTATTCTTGTAAGTACATGAATTTTTTTTACCCAATAATGAATTGTGATCTTTCAAGCGTTAGTAGCTAAATCCACAACTAGGGTTGTGGGAACCATGATCAATTAACAAAGTATGAATAATAATTAAGTAATTCTTGAATAGTGTGCATGCACGCATTGTTAATTCTTTCGCTTAGAAGTCTTTTTAACGGTCGCAAATGTTAGAACCTGCCTCGTTTCTACTTGCCGGATCAAGGAGGTAGTGAATGAGAAAAGAATTAACAACAGAGATTTAGTGGATGCTATCTAATAGTCTAGTATCAATTGGAGCGAGGGTGAAAATTAAGCCATACATTGATGTGATGACTAATCTGAGGCAAAAGGTAAGGTTTAGTAAAACATACACCCATAGCCGGACCAAGGTGTGTGGTGAAATTCCCTACTTGGAGGACTAATCACTTAGGGATACCTAACTTGCCAACTTTGCATGTAAAACACTAGGAAATGATTACTATTATTAGGATTACCGCGTTAAGAGCTTGTGGGGAACACATATGCCCTAGTTTCTTTCTCATATTGATAATTCAAAGGTTGAATCTTGTCTACTTGTTACTTAAGCATAATAATCTGTTAACTGATTACAAAATCCCCCCTGTTTACTTTCCTCGGAAATAAGTTGATTAAAAAGATATAATTGTGAGTTAAGTTTAAGTCTAAACCATATATCTTGTGGGATCGACCCCAACCTACAAGTTGGGTTCTTTACTTGATAACGATCACTTATACTTCTTTAGGGAGGTGTAATTTGAGTGTATCAAATTTTGGCGCTGCTGACGGGGAATAAGGCTTTTAGATTAAGTTTAACTACATTATTGAACTCTAGTCAAGTATTTCCTAATTTTACGTTTTGTTTTGTTTTTGTTTTCTACAAGTTTCTACTCTAGTGTATGCCAAATACACGGAGTCGAGGTGACCATTGACCCCCTACGATCCAGAGTTGAATAAAACTTTTAGAATAATGAATAATCAAGGGGTACACAATAATCCTGATGGAGAGGGTCAAGGAGAAGGAGCTGGGGTGCAACCGCCTCAGGTTCATGGTGGTAATCTACTTGGTAATGCAGAAAGGGTTCAGAATCCACTAGCACCGAGGTTTCATGATAATTACAGGACTGATTATGATGCGACCACCTCAGATGGTCCTATTGTTCTTCCACCTCTATCTCCAGGTCACACATTTGTGGTAACCAGCAGTTTGATATAGATGCTTACAGCGAGAGGGTTGTTTTCTAGGTTGGCCTCGGAGGACCCCTATGCTCATATGGCTAAACTTTCCTGTGTGTGCAAAAGTTGTGTTGGGCGACCAGAGTTAGATATGGATGTTATAGGTCTGAGGGTCTTCCCACTATCATTAACCGGTGATGCTGCGGTATCATTTTCTGAGTTACCATACAATTCTATCTACACAAGGGATCAGATGCATAAGGTATTCACAGCAAGGTACTTTCCGGTGTCCAAAAAGCTCAATCATAAGGATAAATTGAAAAACTTCGCAACACTACCAGGAGAGTCGATCAGCAGTTCTTGGGATAGGTTCACTAGATTCATCAGAAATGTTCCAAATCACCGCATTGATGATGAGTCGTTGAAGGAGTATTTCTATAGAGGGCAAGATGACAATGGAAGAGCTATGCTTGATAATATTGCTGGAGGATCATATTGTAAGTGTACCTTTGAGGAGATAGCTGAGAAGCTTGAGTAGATTTCCCAAAACAACAAAGCCTGGAGCACTAGGAAGGCAAATACTGGTAGGACCACGTTTGTTGTCCAAACTGCACCCAACCAATCCAGTGATGACATTCGGGAAGAGATGGCACATATGAGAATATAATTGGGATTGGTACTAAAACATGTGAGTGGGAGTGCGGAAAGGTAAATGTTGTGAATTATTTGACTAGATCTCCACCACTACCAGTTGAGGAGTACTACTATGAGGAGGATGCAAACATGGTAAATGATCAGACGGGGGGTTTCCGAACCAATGCCTAAGGTTCCAACTCGGATAATTGGCGCCAAGGTCAGGCAAACCAAGGTTGAAACTATGGAGGCTACAACCGTGAGGGTAACTATGTCGGAGATGGGAACTACAATCGCGACAACAACTACAATCGGAACAACTATGGCAACAAGAATGATAAGGTTGGTCCCTACTGGTAATAGAGAGTCTGGTAACAGTATGTCACGAATTGAGGATATGATGCAAAAGATGATGAAGAGGTTTGATTCAATTGATGAAAATGTGAAAGAGATGTGAAATGACTTTTCTGGAATCGGTCAAAAGGTTGATGCCCATGCAGTGTCGATCAAGCAACTTGAGCAACAATTTAGTCACTTGTCCACCAATGCAAATCCACGTCAGCCTGGCACACTTCCTAGAATACCATCCAAAATCTGAAAAATGATGGGCATTGTATGACAGTCACTACTCACGGAGGAAATCAGACCATTGATCCACCCATGTCGTTCAAGGTTGAAAAAGTGGTAGAGAATGATGAAGATGAGATTGAGGTTACTGAAGGCCCAAAAGATAGTGCTGAAAAGGAAGCTGAGGTGACCCAAAAGGTTGTCCCTATGCCTAGACCTCCACCTCCATTCCCACAGAGATTGGTGAAAAATACCGAAAAGGGTAAATACCATAGGTTTATAACTATGTTGAAGCAGCTTTCCATCAATGTTCCGTTGATAGAAGCTTTGGAGAAAATGCCTGGGTATGTGAAATTTATGAAAGATTTGGTGATCAAAAAGAGGGTTGTGAGTTTTGAGAATGATGAGAGAATGCAACATTGCAGTGCCATTGCTACTAGGTCACTTGTGCAAAATAAAGAGGATCCTGGAGCTTTCACTATTCCTTGTACCATTGGGATGCTACACTTTGCGAAAGCTTTGTACGATTTAGGTGCCAGCATTAATTTGATGACATTGTCCATATACAAGAAGTTGGGTTTAGGGGCTCCAAAACCGACTGTGATGCGTCTACTCATGGCCGATAGAACTGTGAAGAAGCCAATTGGTGTGCTCCAAGATGTCCTTGTAAAAGTGGAGTCGTTCATTTTTCCGGTTGATTTTGTGATACTTGATTGTGAGGTTGACTTTGAGGTTCCCATTATTTTAGGGAGACCATTCCTTGCTACTGGGCGTGCCTTAGTCGATATGAAGAGAGGGATGGTGAAGTTCTGACTGAATAATGATGAGGTGACTTTTAATATCTGTAGGTCTATGAAGCAGGGAAGCGATCTTAAGTCTGTATCAGTGGTGAATCATATTGTGGAGTGCGGTTCTGATGTGCCTATTGAAGAGAGGCTGGGTGTTGATGCACTGGCAGCGGTAATGATGATTTTTGATGGTGATGATATTGAAGACTATGATGAATTGGTCGCCACACTTGATAGGTTCGAATTCCATTCCAAACCGAAAAGATTGGAGTTATATATGAAGAATCGTGAATCCCCACCTACAAAACCGTCAGTGGAAGAGCCTCCAAAACTGGAACTTAAGGCTCTACCTTCATAATTGAGGTATGTATTCTTGGGGAGATATAGCACTTTATCGGTCATCATTGCTGCGAATTTGAGCGAGGAGCAAGTTGAGGCCTTGGTTTCTATTCTGAAGAGGTTCAAGAGGGCTATTGGATGGACTATTACAGATATTATTGGTATTCCACTGGGCATTTGTTCTCACAAAATCCAACTCATACCGGACAGTACCCCAAGTATTGAGCACCAAAGGAGACTGAATCCCCCTATGCAAGAGGTTGTGAAAAAGGAGATCATTAAGTGGTTGGATGCTGGAGTCATATACCCCATTACCGATAGTAGTTGGGTTTGTCATGTTCAGTGTGTGCCTAAGAAAGGGTTAATCACCGTGGTTCCAAATGCTAAAAATGAACTTGTTCCAATGAGGCCGGTGACTGGTTGGAGAGTGTGCATGGACTACTGCAAGCTAAATGCATGGACAGAGAAAGACCATTTCCTTATGTCGTTCATAGATCAGATGTTGGATCGTCTCACTGGTAAGGATTGGTATTGTTTTCTAGATGGATATTCGGGCTACAATCAAATCTCCATAGCTTTGGAAGACCAAGAGAATACCACCTTCACTTGTCCTTATGGGACTTTCGCATTCAAAGGATGCCATTTGGGTTGTGTAATGCTCCAGCGACCTTTCAGCGTTGTATGATGTCGATATTTTTAGTTATGGTGGAGGACACTATTGAGGAATTTATGGATGATTTATCTGTGGTAGGTGACTCGTTTGATGGTTGTTTGATGCATCTGGCCGAGGTACGGAAATGATGTGAATAGTATAATCTTGTGCTCAATTGGGAAAAGTGCCACTTCATGGTAAAAGAGGGAATAGTTCTGGGTCATCGGATTTCTATCTTTGTAAAAGGTGTTAGGAGTTTTCTTGGGCATGCTGGTTTCTACCGGAGGTTCATAAAAGATTTCTCAAAAATTGCACACCCATTGTGCAAACTGCTCGAAAAGGAGTCTAAGTTCGATTTTGATGATGCTTGTCTGAGAGCATTTGGAGAGTTGAAGGCCAAGTTAATTTTCACACCTATCATTATTTCACCGGATTGGGGACAACCGTTTGAAGTTATGTGTGATGCGAGCGGGGTGGTGCTTGGGGTAGTATTGGGCCAGAGGCGTGAAAAGATTCTTTATCCGATTTACTATGCCAGCAAAGCTCTGAATGCGGCCCAAAAGAACTATACTGTGACTGAACAAGAACTCCTTGTTGTGGTTTTCACCTTTGAAAAATTTAGGTCCTACTTGCTTGGTTCTAAGGTCATAGTGCATACTGACCATTCTGCATTGAGGTATCTAATGGCTAAAAAGGATGCGAACTCAAGGTTGATTAGATGGGTGCTATTGTTGCAAGAGTTCGAGTTTGAGGTGAAAGAAAAAAAGGGGATTGAAAATCAAATTGCCGATCATTTATCCAGATTAGAGGAGGAAGCTATGATCAAGTTTGAGGATGGAATTGAGATTAATGATGCATTCCCTGATGAACAAGTATTGGCTGCTTCTCATGATTTTATCCCTTGGTTCACAGATTTTGCTAATTACTTGGCAAGTGATTTGGTCCCATCGGATTTTTCATTCCACCAAAGAAAAAAATTCATGTCTGATGTGAAGAAATTCTTTTGGGATGAGAGTTACTTGTTCCGTATTTGTGCTGATGGGATTATTCGTGGTTGTGTGCCCGAGGTTGAGATGATGAGTATTCTAGAGGCGTGTCATTCATCGCCTGTTGGTGGGCACCATAGTGGTATCCGAACTGCTCATAAAATTTTGCAGTGTGGGTATTACTGGCCTACCATCCACCAAGATGCTCATGATTTCGCCAAGTCTTGTGATCGTTGCCAAAGAGTAGGAGGAATTTCAAAGAAGCAAGAGCTACATATGACTCCGATATTGGTGATTGAGTTATTTGATGTCTGGGGCCTTGACTTCATGGGTCCATTTGTAAGTTCTCATGGGATGAAGTATATTCTTGTTGCAGTTGACTGTGTATCGAAGTGGGTGGAACCAATTGCGCTTTCAAACAATGAGGGAACGAGTGTCACTGCATTCCTGAAAAAGAGTATCTTCTCCAGATTTGGTACACCTAGGGCAATTATCAGCGATGGAGGTTCTCACTTTTGTAATAAGTTGTTCAAGGCGTTGCTAGAGAAATATGGAGTTCATCACAATGTCGCTACCCCTTACCATCCGCAGTCTAGTGGGCAAGTTGAGGTGTCAAACAGAGAGATAAAGCAAATCCTTGCAAAGACTGTGAACGCCAACATAACTGATTGGTCAAGAAGGCTTGATGATTCTCTATGGGCCTATCACACCGCATTCAAAACTCCCATAGGTATGTCCCCCTACAAACTAGTATATGGGGAGTCATGCCATTTGCCGGTAGAACTAGAGCATAAGGCAATGTGGGCGCTAAAGAAGTTGAATTTGGATTGGGGTGCCGCATCGAGTCAAAGATTGAATGACATGAAAGAGCTTGATGAGTTTCTCCTAAAAGCATATGAGAGCTCAGCCTTATACAAGGAGAAGATGAAGAAGTACCAAGATCAAAAGATTGACAAGGGCGAATTTGTTGTGGGTGATCTGGTGCTCTTATTCAACTCAAGGTTGCGCTTGTTTCCTGGCAAGCTCAAGTCCAAGTGGACCGGGCCATTCAAAGTCACTCAGGTATTTCCACATGGGGCGATCGAGCTCGAGAACAAGTAAGGAACGAGGTTCAAAGTGAACGGGCAGAGGATCAAAGTCTACTTGGGAAAATCTAAAAGTGTGCAAGAAGTGATCGAGGCCTACTATCTTGATGAAGTCTGAGTAATCAAGGTGTCTGCGTCGTGCCGCGACGTTAAATCAAGTGTTGCTTGGGTGGCAACCCAAGATGTACAATCTAGCCAACTATACGAGTTTCTTTTCGATTTAGGAGTTTCCTTCTTTCTTTTTGATATTTTTGTAGCTCTTTAGATAGGTGTTTTATTTTTATTAGTGTTGGCTAGATATAGAATAGGGTCCGTATCTAAAAAGTGTCCAGAAAATGTAAAAAAAAAAAAAAAAAAAAGTCCCATTGGTTGCTACGTGTGCAGGGACGAAAGGCAAAAAAT